>PVKC010009230.1:0-27114 GCA_004027635.1 Crocidura indochinensis
AACACGTAGGTAAAACACTCCATGACATTGAGACTAAAGGCTTTGTTTTTTTTTTTTTTTGGTTTTTGGTTTTTGGGTCACACCCGGCAGTGCTCAGGGGTGACTCCTGGCTCCATGCTCAGAAATTGCTCCTGGCAGGCACGGGGGACCATATGGGGCACCGGAATTCGAACTGATGACCTTCTGCATGAAAGGCAAACGCCTTACCTCCATGCTATCTCCCGGGCCGACTAAATGTATCTTTAAGGAGGAACCAGCACTCTCCAAACAAGTGGAAGCAGAGATAAACAGATGGGAATATATTAAGCTGAGAAGCTTCTGTATCTCAAAGGAAATAGTGCCAGGATACAAGAATCACCCACTGAGTGGGAGAAACTATTCACCCAATATCCATCAGATAATGGACTAATATCCAAAATATACAAGGCACTGATAGAACTCTACAAGAAAAACAAAACATCTAATCCGATCAAAAAATGTAAAGAAACGAACACTTTGAAAAAGAAGAAATACAAATGGCCAAAAGATACATGAAAAAAAATGCTCCACATCATTAATCATCAGGGAGCTGCAAATCAAAACAACTATGAGGTACCATCTCACACTACAGAGAGTGGTACACATCACAAAGAATGAGAACGAGCAGTGCTGGCAGGAATATGGAGAGAAAGGAACTCTTATTCACTGCTGGTGGGAATGCCATCGAGTCCAACCTTTATGGAAAGTGATATGGAGATTTCTCCAAAAACTGGAAATTGAGTTCCTATACATCCAGCTATACCACTCCTAGGGATATAGCCTAGGAACATAAAAATGCAATGCAAAAATCCCTTCCTCACATCTATATTCATTCCAGCACTATGTACAATTGCCAGACTCTGGAAACAACCAAGATGCCCTTCAATAGACAAATGGCTAAAGAAACTGTGGTACATATACACAATGGAATATTATGGAGTCATCAGGATTGATGAAGTCGTGAAATTTTCCTATACATGGATATACATGGAATCTATTGTTCTGAGTGAAATAAGTCAGAGGGAGAACAATAGACACAGAATAGTCTCCCTCACATATGGGTTTTAAGAAAAATGAAAGATATTTTTGCAATAATTATCAGAGACAAAGAGAGTAGGACTGGAAGGTCAAGCTCAAGACACGAAACTCACCACAAAGAGTGATAAGTGCAGTTAGAGAAATAACTACATTGAGAACTATCCTAACAATGTGGACGAATGAGGAAAGTTGCAAGCGTGCCTAGAGTACAGGCGGCGGTGGAGAAGGGAGGAGGGAGACTTGGGATATTAGTGATGGGAATGTTGCACTGGTGAAGGGGGGTGTTCTTTACATGACTGAAATCCAACTACAATCATTTTCGTAATAAAGGTGCTTAAATAAAGATTCAATAAACAATAAAAAAGAATCACATTAAACCTTCCATATGAAATGTCCCAGGTGAGAAAAGAGTGAAATGACATTATCAAATTAGTGAATGAAAGAAAATTTTATCCTAGAGTCTACTATCCAGAAAAACTCATTTATATAAGAGAGATAAAAACGTTCTTTGATGAAAAAAAGAACTTGCAGCATTTGTCATAACCAAACTAACTATACACGAACTACTCAGTAGTCACTTATATAAACCAAATAACTAATTGTAGCAGCAACAACCCTACAAAATATAGTTTTACAATAGCCTTTCCTGTCGATAGTTTCTTTGAATGTCAATGAACCACTAAAAGGTACAGAGTATATGACTGGATCAGCAAACAAAATCTATCCATTTGTTGCTTAAGGGAAACACATCCAATATCTCTGAATAGACATAGGCTTAGAATAATATGATGTCCCTTTGCCTTTTGCCTGCCCGTTTGGATCCTGACCAAGATGTAGGTCAGAGGTGACATGGATGAAAGTAGATGCAGAGCTAACTTAAATGGGGCAAGTTTGACCCACAGAATATGGACAAGAATGTAAGTGCCATCTAGACAGTCAGGGATTCTGCAGGACCCCTTTGATCTCGGTAATCAACTGCTGGGGCTGAAAGGAGTAATGGAGATGATGGTGGCCCTGTGTGGCTCCGAGCGGAGGTGGATAAGCTGGTGGCTGTGGAGGCTCTCATCCATGCCTCCACCAAGCTCAATCGTGCCACCTTCATCATCACCAATGGTGTGGCCCTGCTCAACAGATCTATAAGACTACCAAGAACGAGAAGATCAAGATCCGCACACTGGTGGGACACTGTAAGCTCGGCTCTGCAGGTGGCACAGACTATGGCCTCAGACAGTTTGCTGAAGGATCTACAGAGAAGCTGGCCAAGCAGTGTTGCAAGTGGCCGTGCAATGCATCCATTGATACACGGACCCGGCGCTGGGCCATGGAGGGCCTGGCCTACCTCACACTATGAAGGACGACTTGGTCCAGGACATCCCTGCTCTGCAGGCCATGTTTGAGATGGCCAAGGACAAGAAGGACTTCATAGACATACTGGTGAAGCGTTTCCTGAAGGCTGGTGTCATCTCCACACTGGCCTGCATGGTGAAGGCAGACAGCGCCATCCTCACAGACCAGACCAAAGAATTATTGGCCAGGGTATTCTTGGCACTCTGTGACAACCCCAAAGACCGAGGTACCATTGTGGCTCAAGGTGGTAGCAAGGTGTATGAGGTGGTGCGGCCCCTCGTGAGTCTCCTGGATACGCAGCGGGATGGACTTCAGAACTATGAGGCGCTCCTGAGCCTCACCAACCTGTCAGGGCGCAGTGAGAAAGTCCGGCAGAAGATCTTTAAGGAGCAGGCCTTGCCAGACATTGAGAACTAGATGTTTGAGAACCATGACCAACTGCCGCAAGTGGCTACTGAGTGCATGTGCAACATGGTGGTAAATAAAGAGATGCAGGAGAGGTTCCTGGCTGATGGGAATGACCGGCTGAAGCTGGTGGTGCTGCTGTGTGGGGAGGATGATGACAAAGTGCAGAATGCAGCAGCGGGGGCCCTGGCCATGCTCACAGCTGCACACAAGAAGTTTTGCTTCAAGATGGCTGAAGTGACAACCCAGTGGTTAGAGATCCTACAACGGCTTTGTTTGCATGACCTGCTGTCAGTCCAACACCGGGGCCTTGTTATTGCCTACAACCTGCTTGCAGCTGATGTTGAGTTGGCCAAGAAGCTGGTGGAGAGTGAACTATTGGAGATCCTGACTATAGTGGGCAAACAGGAACCTGATGAGAAGAGAGCAGTAGTGAGTGGTTCAGACAACGCGGGAATGTCTCATCAAGTGCATGGATTATAGCATCATTAAGCCTGTGTCTTAAACATCTGTGAGAAATGAGGGACTGATCCTGAGAATATGCTGAGACCTATACTGAATATCAGTTCAGATTAGAATCAAAGCAATGACAACAAATTCTCCATTTGAAATATGATTGTTTCCAAAATTATCAGTTTTCCTCTTCACCCTAAAAATGTTATTTAATTGGCTTTATTGGTCCCTTTCTCCTTATACCTGTCATAATCCGAAGATTCCTAAAATAATTTTCACCTGTGGTTTGAAAGGCAAGTTGGATGAATTTTTTCAGCATCGATTCCAAAAGGCTAGGATAATTTAAATTCTGGGAAATGGTGGGCCAGAGTGATAGTACAATCACTTGCCTTGCATGCAGCTAGGATTCTTGGCATCACATATGAACCCGAGCATTGCAAGGAGTGATTTCTGAGTGCAGAGCCAAGAGTAATCCCTGAGAATCAATGCATGTGACCCAAAACCAAAACCAAAACAAAAGTCTGCAAAATAGATGTGTTAAGGTAGGACCTAGTTGGTGTGTGAATATAAAGGTTACTGTTGTAGTATCTTGGATACTGGTTTGTTTTGTTTTATATACCCTCTTTCCCAGACTGTTTGAATAAAACTACTCCTTTCAATGTTAAAAAAAAGAATAATATGATGTAAAACAGTTAAACAAGCAACTGGAAAACAAAATGAAAAAGCGGGATATCCATGCTTTTATCAGATCAAATTGAATTAGACCTCAAGAAAGTAATTAGTGGGCCTGGAGAGATAGCACAGCAGTGTTTTCCTTGCAAGCAGCTGATTCAGGACCAAAGGTAGTTTGTTAGAATCCCGGTGTCCCACATGGTCCCCTGAGCCTGTCAGGAGTTATTTCTGAGCAGACAACCCCTGAGCACCGCCAGGTGTGGCCCCAAAACCAAGAAAAAAAGTAATTAGTGAAAGGGATGGACAATGAAAAAAGTAGACTAATATGCACCACATATTGAATCATCATAGTTTAAAATGAGATTGTTTTTCTCACAACCTAGTGAAACATATAAATGGAAATGTAATATTTGTAGGAGACTTCATCAGCCCTCTCTGACCACTGGATACATTCCTAAAGCAAACATGAGAAAGGACATACAAGCTGAAAGGAGAAACTAGAAGAACTGGAATTAATGAATTCATACAGTGCCTTCCATCCTTTTAGAGCTGATTATATATTCTTCTCTGATGCACATATAACATTCTCTAGAATATATCACATTACAAGACATAAATATAACTTAAAAATTCACAACCATATATATTATACCAAACATCCTCTCAGATCACAATGCCACAGAGATAGAGATTGGTTCTAAAATGGTGATGTAAAGAAATTCTAGTAGTTAGAGATTGAACATTATGCTGCCTAATTACAGCTGTATCAAAGAGGAAATCATGGATAAAATAGATTTTTATTAATATCTTTATTTAAACACCTTGATTACAAATATGATTGTTGTTGGGTTTCAGTCATGTAAAGAATACCCCCTTTCACCCATGCAACATTCCCATCACCAATGTCCCAAATATCCCTCCTCCCTACCTCACTCTCACCTGTACCTCTAGACAGGCTTTTTACTTCCCTCATTCATCCTCAGTGTAGTTCTCAGTGTAGTTATTTCTCTAACTGCACTCACCACTCTTTGTGGTGAGCTTAAGAAATTTCTTGAGAATAATGACAATAAAAATCAAATTACCAAAATTTATGGAATGGCAAAAACAGTCATTAGAAAAAACTCCAGAAATAAAGGTCTAGGAAAGATAAGGGAATAAATAGAAACATGGAAAGAAAAGAAAAATAAAATTAACAACCTAAAGGCCCACCTTATATATCTGGTAAAGCTACAACTTAGGAACCAAAAACATAAGTAGAACTTAAAAAAAAACCCAAAGTATAAATCAATGATATAGAAACCATGAAAGAGAATCAATGAAGCCAGTAACTGTTATTTTTAAAGAATGAACAAAATAAACAAAACATTGGCAAGATGCAGAAGAAAAAAAAAGAGAAATTGTTTAAATAAATCAGATGAAAATAAAAGATAAGAGATTACTATAGAAGCCCTCAGAAATCCAAAACATTATAATATCTTATTACAAACAATTATACTGTGTTAGAGACCCTAGAAGGTCCAGATTTCTGCAAACATTCAATCTCCCAAAACTAATTGAGGAGAAAGTAGATAGCCCAAGCAGCCCAATCAAAGCATAAATTTGCAAGAGTAATTAAGGTTCTCACAAGAAAAAATATTCCAGGACCAGATGAATTTATGGGTGAGGAGAAATACTACCATTGATCCTTAAGCACTTCCAAAATATTAAAGAGAGGGAAACACTCTATAATACCTTCCATGGAGAATACATTAGGCTTATTCCTAAAGCTAACAGAGAAACCACCAAGACAAAACAAACAAACAAATAAATAAAAACACAGACCAATCTTCCTGATGAACATTGGTGCAAAAATCCTTAACAAAATCTCAGCAAACCAAATCCAACAGTACATCAAAAAAAAATCATGCATCATGATCAAATTTGTTTCATCCCAAGGTGGTTCATTATATGCAAATAAGTCAACATTTTACACAACATCAGTAAAAAAAAGAATTTGTATGATCATCATATCAATCTATGCAAGAAAAGCCTTTGGTAAGACCTAATACCCTTTCATCATTGAAATACTCAGCAAAGGGAGTCGGGCGGTGGCACGGGAGGTAAGGTGCCTGCGCTAGCCTAGGACGAACCGCGGTTCAATCCCTCGGTTTCCCATATGTCCCCCAAGCAAGGAGCAACTTCTGAACTCATTGCCAGGAGTAACCCCTGAGCATCACTGGGTTTGGCCTAAAAACCAAAAAAGACAAAAACAAGCAAACAAACAAACAAAAAAAAGAAATACTCAGCAAAATTGGTGTAGAAGGAATCTTCAAGATAGTAAAAGCTATCAACAAAACAATCCCTCATAGCCTATATTATTCTTAATGACAAAAAGCTGAAAGCATTTTCACTGAGATCAGACACAAGGCAAGAATACCCATTGTTTCCACTCTTATTAAGCATAGTAGGTCAGAGATAAAAGTGAAAGTGTTCTAAATTCAAAAGGGAAAATTAAGCTATCTATCTCTGAATAGTTCACAAAATAACTATAAAAAATAAGCAAGGTGGCTTGGTATAAAGTCAACACATAAAATTGGCTACATTCTTTTATTCAAATAATAACTCAGAAGATAAAGATAAATAATAGTGTATCCCATTTAAAATAGTGTTAAAAGCCCTTAGGTACCTAAGAATCAACTTAATAAAAGAGGTTAGAGATATGTACCACAAAAACTATAAAGCACTTAAGAAAGGAAATGAAGAAGATCTAAGAAAATCATTTCATGCTCATGGATTGGAAGAATCAATGCTATCAATAGCACTATCTTACATAAACTACTATCTAGATTTAATGCAACCCCTGTCCAAATTCAGGCAGCATTCGTTAAGGACTTAGAATAGTCAATTATAATGTTTGTGTGAGCCATAAAAGGCCTGATTGAAAAACCAAACTGAGAAACAAGTGGGAGGCATCTCATTATGTAACTTGAAACTGTACTACAAAGACATGGTGATCAAAACAGCATGGTATTTGACTTTCAGACAGATTTTCAGACCAATGTGGCAGAGAAGAACTATCCCCCAAATGTAAGGTCAATTAATCTTTGACAAAGGATTTGAGAACATGAAATGGAATAACGACAGCTTCTTCAAAAAATGGTGTTGGGCCAATTGGATAACCACTTATAAGTAATTAAAACTGGATCAATACTTCAAAACTTCAACACAAGTCATTTCAAAGTAGAGAAAAGACCTTGAGATCAGACCTGAAGCCATAAAATACTTTGAGGAAAACCTAAGCATAACAACCCCAAATCTCAAAAGAATCTTTATTGATAGATTCCAATGGCAAGGACTGTATAATCAAATCTGAATAAATGGGATACATTAAACAAAGCATTATTTGTAATACTAAAGAAACATGAGCTAAAACTAAAAGATATATGATTATAATAAACCATTTCACTCAAAACATCAGATTAAGATTTGGTATCCAGGAAATGCAAGTATTCAAAAAGGCTAACCTCACAAAACCTATATAAACATTAAAAATGAGGAAGCTGCTTTCTGCTGTGTGACCTGAAGCACAGTAGATGTCTCGGGCCTTCTCTTTGCTGTCCTTAAGCAAGGAATGTAGATACTCTCTGCTATTGTTCCTTGAAGGCTCATCTTCTTCAGAGGCGAGCATCCTGCTCCACTTCGCGACCACAATAATCTTTTAGCTAATGTAGAAAAATCAACATGTAGAAAAATCAACAATACAAGTATAGCAGTAGGGAAACAATGTAGGCATTGAAAATGATGAGGGCATCTCTCATGACCTGAAAACTTCAAACCACCTAGTTAGTCTCCCAGATATGAAGTTTAGAGAATAAATATGGAGGATGATCATAGAAAGCATAGATCAAATTGAACAGAACACAAATACGTGTCAAGAAGATATAAAGATAGAAATCAGAAAACTCCTAACTGAAAAAACATGTGTGAAAAACTAAGCAGATGAATTAAAAACCTCAATGGAAAGCCTCTCCAACAGGGTAACAACAGCTTAGGATAGAATCATTGTGCTGGAAGATGAGAAGCATAACAAATTTATACTGCAGAAGAGACTGGAAAGAAAGCCTTAAAGCAAATGATCAGACAATGGAAAAATTACTCAAAGAATGTGAACAGATGAAAATAGAAGTCTTTGATAATCTCAAAAGAAACAACATAAGAATCATTGGAATCACAGAGATCCAGGGAAAAAATGCCCAGGAAGAATCATCAGTCAAGGATACCATTGCAGAGAAACTCCCAGAGATAAAGAATTCCAGAGATAAAGAATACATGCACCCAAATTCTACATCCTAGAAGAGAACCAGCTAAGAAAGACACGAAGAAAAGCACCCATAGACAAATCCTAGACACAATGATGAATCCAACATATACGGATAGAATACCAAAGATGGCACTAAATCCCCTGAGAATTATCTCTCTCAATGTCGATGGACTAAATGTACCAATTAAGAGTCACAGAGTGACTAGTTGACTAGTTGGATCAAAAACTGAATCCAACCCTCTGCTGCCTACAAGAAACAAACCCGGATAGTCAGAATAAACATAGACTCAAAATCAAAGCCTGGAAGAAAACCATCCAAGCAAACACCTTTACAAAAGATGGAGTAGGGGCCAGAGAGATAGCATGGAGGTAGCGTGTTTGCCTCATAATGCAGAAGGTCAGTGGTTCGAATCCCATATAGTCCCCGAGCCTTCCAGGAGCGATTTCTGAGCTTAGAGCCAGGAGAAACCTCTGAGCACTGCCGGGTGTGGCCTCCCCCCAAAAAAGATGGAGTGGCCATACTAATATCCTATGACACAAATTTTAGACTCAGTAATGTTGTAAGGAACAAAAATGGATATTTTGTACTAATCAAGGGATATGTACAACAGGAAGAAACCACACTCCTAAATGTATACACACCTAATAAGGGACCAGCAAAATATCTAATACAATTGTTGACAAATCTGAAAGAATATATCAATAACAACACAGTAATTGTGGGAGACCTCAACACTACCCTGTCACTCCTTGATAGGTCAATCAGACAGAAACCCAAGAAAAATATACTAGCTCTAAAAAGAGAAATTAAAGAAAGTATATATATATATATATATATATATATATATATCTAGAAACCTAGATACACACTCTGTTCCAATGCACATGGGTCATTCTCCAAGATATACCACATGCTGACACATAAACATACCTTTATAAAGTCAAGTAGATAGAAATTGTGCTGACTACCTTCACTGATCACAATTTGATGTGATCTACAAAGAGAAACAGAAGAAAAATTTTAACACCTGGAAATTAAACAGCTTACTGCTGAAAAACCAGTGTATAAGAAATGAAATCAAAGAGGAAATCAAAACATTCCTGGAAACAAATGACAATTGAGACACAAATTATCTTAATTTATAGGACACAGCAAAAGTGGTACTGAGAGGAAAATTTATAGCTTTAAAGGCACACGTCAGGAAGGAAGAAGGGGGCTACATAAATGGCTTAATGACACAGCTTATAAAATTAGAAAATGATGAACAAAAGGAACCAGAAATAGGCAGGCAGAAGGAAATAACAAAGCTTAGAGCAGAAATCAATGAAATGGAAATCCAAATAAATAATTCGAAAGATCAAACAAAGCAAAAGTTGGTTCTTTGAAAAAATAAGCAAGATTGATAAATCCCTGCAAAATTTGCAAAGAAATCTAGAGAGAAACTTGATAAACTGGATTAGAAATGAAAAGAGGAGATCACTACATATATTGCAGATATTCAAAGGGCAATGAGAGACTAGTTTGAGAAACTCCATGCCATAAAAAAATGAGAGCCTGAAAGAAAGTAATAAATCACTGGACTCATAACTTTCCGTGGCTGAATAAGGATGAGGTAGCATATCTAAACAGCCCCATAACTAATAAAGAAATTAAAATGGTAATCAAATGTTTTCTCCAAAACAAAAGCCCAGTCCCAGATGGGTTCTCTAATGGATACTTTCAAACCTTTCAGGAGGAACTACTACCATACTTCCTAATAGTTTTTATGAAAATAACATTACCTTGATACCAAAATCAGACAGAGATGTTCGAAAAAAGAAAAAAAAGAAAATTACAGACCAATATTCCTGATGAACACAGATGCAAAGATCCTTAACAAATTCCTGGCAAATAGAATCTAATGCTTCAGCAAGAAAGGTTTCATCCCCAAAATGCAAGAATGTTTTAACATCCCTAACTCAATCAACATAATACAACATATCACCAAGAAGAAAAATTAAAATCATATGATCATACCAATAGATTCAGAGAAAGCATTGATAAGGTCCAACATCCATTCTTGATAATAAAAAAAAACCCTCATCAAAATTGGAAAGAAAGAAGCTCACCACAAACAGAGATCAGTTTAGTTAGAGAAATAACTACATTGTGAACTATCCTAATAATGAGAATGTATGAGGGAAATAGAAAGCCTGTCTAGAGTACAGGTGGGGGTTGGGTGGGGAGGAGGGAGATTTGGGACATTCGTGGTGGGAATGTTGCACTGGTGATGGGTGATGTTCTTTACATGATTGGAACCCAAACACAATTATGTATGTAATCAAGGTGTTTAAATAAGAATATATATAAAAAAGAAACTTTTTCTAGGCCATCTACTACAAGTCAATGGCAAATATTATTTTCAAACGAGAGAAACTAAAAGCCTTTCCTCTAAAATCTGTTACAAGACAAATCTGCCCTTTCTCTTTTTTTTTTGTTGTTGTTGTTTTGTTTTTTGGGTCACACCCGGCAGTGCTCAGGGGTTACTCCTGGCTCCATGCTCAGAAATTGCTCCTGGCAGGCACGGGGGACCATATGGGGCACCGGGATTCGAACCGATGACCTTTTGCATGAAAGGCAAACGCCTTACCCTCATGCTATCTCCCGGGCCCCTGCCCTTTCTCACTACTACTATTCAACATAATACTGGAAGTATTTTCCCTAGAAATTAGTCAATAAAAAGATATCAAGGGCATCCAGATAGGAAAAAAAAAGTCAAGCTTACTGTTTGTAGATGACAGATACTAAATTTAGAAAGCCCTAAAGACTCTGGCAAAAAACTTCTAAAAACAATAGATTCCTATAACTAAGGGCAGGTTACAAAATTAACATTCAAAATCAATACCCTTTTTATAAACTAATAATTATAGAGAATAAATGGACATTAATAAAAAGCAATCTTATCAAATTAGTGACACACAAACTCAAATACCTTAGAGTCAACTTAACTGAAAAGGTGAAGGGCCTCTACAAAGAAAGCTACAACAGCCTGCTTCAAGATATAAGAGGGGATACAAAGAAATGGAGGCAGATAACCTGTTCATAGATTTGCAGGATTAATATCATTAAAATGTCAATACTCCCCCAAAGCATTTTACAGATTTAATGCAATCCCTCTAAATATACCCAAGACATTCTTCAAAGAAGTAGATCAAAAACTCCTAAAATTCATTTGGAGCAATAAACACCCACGTATAGCTAAGACAATCCTTGGGGGTAAGGAATATGGGAGGCATTGCTTTCCCCAATTTAAAATTGAGTTGCAAAATAATATTTATTAAAACTGCATGACATTGGAATAAAGGTATACTTGAATATTCAGAGAATGATCCCCAGGCATACAATCAACTACCGTATTCGCTGGCATATAAGATGACTGACTGGGCGTACAAGATGACCCCCTAATTTTGCAGTAAAAATATAGGTTTAGGCCTATATTCGCTGTATCAGACAGAATATTCCTGTGCTGCAACTGTATGTACCACAGTGAGTCAAACACAGCAAGCAAAGGTTCAATGGTTATACTGTAAATGACTTCCTCTCTGACTCTGGCCAATCTGAGCAGGCTTTTTACAGTGTAGATTTGGGTCCAAAACATTGTCTAATTTGCATGCATAAAAAGCCTGCTTGGATTGCCTGATTTAGAGAGGCGGAGGGTCCAAGCAGCCTTGCAGTGATTGTTCCCTTATCATAGGCATCTTTTCTGGCAATTCCCTGGTGGCCCCCACTACATGAACCAAACAACAACCCATCCTTGGACCTTAGCACTGAACCACCAACATGGTAGATGGGTTTTGCCAGAAGTGGCCCCCAGACTCCTGAGTACTGTTCGGGAGCCCCCAAGAAAGAGATTTGGAAACTCTGCGGCCTGATATTTTTTGTTTCATTTAGCGATATATTGAAACATTTTGGGGGGCTATACTCAGCGTATAAGACAACCCCCGATTTTCAGTTGATTTTTTTTTGTTTCAAAAGTTGTCTTATACGCTGGCAAATACAGTAATCTTTTTTTGTGTGTGTTCATTATTTTTCTCTTTATTTAAAATTTGATTACATATATGACTGTGATTAGGTTTCAGTTATGTAAAGAACACCCCCTTCACCAGTGCAACATTCCCACCACTAATATCCCAAGTCACCCTCACTCCCACCCCACCCACACCTGTACTTCAGACAGGCTTTCCAGTTCTCTCATTCATTTATGTGATTATGGTAGTTTTCTATGTAGTTATTTCTATAACTGCACTCACCACTATTTGTGCTGAGTTTCATGAAGTGAGCTGGAAGTTCCAGCCCTCCTCTCATTGTCTCTGATGATTGTTGCAAAAATGACTTTCATTTTCTTTAAAAGCCATAGATGAGTGAGATTATTCTGCATCTCTCTCTCTCTCTCTCTCTGACTTATTTCACTCAGCATGGTAGATTCCACGTACATCCATGTATAGGAAACTTCATCTCTCCTGACAGATGCATAATATTCGACTGTGTATATGTACCACTGTTTCTTTAGCCATTCATCTGTTAAAGGTCATCTTGGTTATTCCCAGAGCCTGGCTATTGTGAATAGTGCTACAATAAATATAGGTGTGAGGAAGGGGGTTTTGTATTGAATTTTTATATTCTTAGGGTATATCCCTACGAGTGAAATAGCTGGGTCGAATGGGGATTCAATTTTCAGATTTCAGAGCAATCTCCATATCGCTTTCCATAGAAGTTGGACTAGACAGCATTCCCACTGGTAGTGAATAAGAGTTCATTTCTCTCCACATCCCCTCCAGCACTGATTATTCTCATTATTTGTGATGTGTGCCAATCTCTGTGATGTGAGGTGGTATCTCATTGTTGTTTTGATTTGCATCTTCCTGATGATTAGTGACGAGGAACATTTTTTCATGTGCCTTTAAGCCATTTGTATTTATTTTTTTAATCAAAGTATCTGTTCATTTCTTCTCCCCATTTTGTGATGGGGTTAGATTTTTTTCTTGTAAAGTTCTGTCAGTGCCCTGTATATTTTGGATATTAGCCCCTTGTCTGATGGGTATTGGGTGAATAGTTTCTCCCACTCAGTGGGTGACTCTTATATCCTGGGCACTATTTCTTTTGAGGTGCAGAAGCTTCCCAGTTTAATGTATTCCCATCTGTTGATCTTTTCTTCCACTTGTTTGGAAAGTGCAGTTTCCTCCTTGAATATGCCTTTAGTCTCAATGTCATGGTGTGTTTTACTGACGTGTTGTTCTATATACCATATGGTATCAGGTCTGATATCAAGGTTTTTAATCCATTTGAATTTTACCTTCGTGTATGATGTTAACTGGGGATCTATGTTCACTTTTTGGCAAGTGGCTAACCAGTTCTGCCAGCACCACTTGTTGAAGAGGTTTTCCCTGCTCCACTCAGGACTTCTTGCTCCTTTGTCAAAAAAAATTTTTGTTTAAAATTGTCTGGGGGACAATGTCTGAGAACTCAAGCCAATTCTACTGATCTGAGGGTCTGTCTTTTTCCCAATACCATGCTGTTTTGATAACTATTGCTTTGTAGGACAGGTTAAAGTTGGGGAAAGTAATGCCTCCCATTTTCCTTTTCCCAAGGAGTGCTTTAGCTATTCAAGGGTGTTTATTGTTCCATATAAGCTTCATAAGTGTTTGATCCACTACTTTGAAGAATTTCATGGGTATCTTTATAGGGATTGTATTAAATCTGTATAATGCTTTGGAGTATTGCCATTTTAATGATGTTAATCCTGCCAGGATATGTTTTTCCATTTCCATGTGTCTTTTCTTATTTCTTGGAGCAGGGCTTCATAGTTTTCTTTGTATAGGTCCTTCACACCTTTGGTCAAGTTGACTCTAAGATATTTGAGTTTGTGTTGTACTATTGTGAGTGGAATTGCCTTCTTGACTTCCTTCTCTTCCCTATCATCATTGGTGTATAAAAAGACCATTGATTTCTGTGTGTTAATTTTGTAGCCTGCCACCTTGCTATATGAGTCTATTGCTTTTTGGTAGAGCCTTTAGTGTTTTCTAAATAGAGTATAATGTTGTCTGCAAACAATGAGAGCTTGACTTTTTCTTTTCCTATCTGGATTCCCTTGATATATTTTTCTTGCCTGATCACTATAGCAAGAACTTCTAGTACTATATTGAAGAGGAGTGCTGAAAGAGGACATCCTTTTCTTGTACCAGAATTTAGGGGAAAGACTTTTTCACCATTAAGTATAATATTTGCCATTGGCTTGTGGTAGATGGCTTCAACTAGATTGAGAAAGGTTCCTTCCATTCCCATCTTGCTGAGAGTTTTGTTCAAAAATGGGTGTTGGGCCTCATCAAATGCTTTCTCTGCGTCTATTGATATGATCATGTGATTTTTATATTTCTTCTTGTTAGTATTGTATATGATGTTGATAGATTTATGGATGTTAAACCATCCTTGCATTTCTGGGATGAAACCTACTTGGTCGTAGTGTAGTATCTTCTTGATGATGCATTGGATCCTATATTCCAGGATTTTGTTGAAGATCTTTGCATCAGCGTTCATCAGGGATATTGGTCTTTAATTTTCTTTTTTGGCACCATATCAGTCCGGTTTTGCTATCAAGGTGACGTTGGCTTCATAAAAGCTGTTTGGGAGTATTCCTGTTTTTTCAATTTCATGGAAGAGCCTGGCTAGAATTGGTAGTAGCTCCTCTTGAAAAATTTGAAAAAAAAATCATTAGGAAATCCGTCTGGACCTGGACTTTTCTTTTTGGGCAGATGTTTGATTACACTTTCAATTTCCTCAGTAGTGATAGGGGTGTTTAGATAGTCTACATCCTCCTTTCTTACTTAAATGTGGAAGGTTATTAGTGTCCAAGAATTTTTCCATTTCTTCTAGGTTCTCATGTTTAGTAGCATAACGTTTCTCAAAGTAGTCTCTGATTACCCTTTGGATCTCTGCAATATCTGTTGTGATCTCCCCCTTTTCATTTTTAATACGGGTTATCAGATTTTTTTCTCTCTCTTTCTTTGTGAGTTTTGCCGGTGGCCTATCAATCTTGTTAATTTTTTCAAAGAACCAACTTCTACTTTCATTGATCTTTTGTATTGTTTTTCGGTTTTCCACTTCATTGAGTTTTGCTTTCAGCTTTGTTATTTCCCTCTGTCTCCCTATTTTTGGTTCCTTTTGTTGGTCATTTTCTAATTTTTTGACTGTGTCATTAAGTTTTTCAGGTATGCCCCTTCTTCCTTCCTGATGTGTGTGTATAGAGCTATACATTTTTCTCTCAGGAATGCATTTGCTGTGTCCCATAGATTCTGGCAGTTTGTGTATTCAATATCATTTGTTTCCAGGAAAGTTTTGATTTCCTTTTTGATTTCATCTCAGACCCACTGGTCTGAGTAGCAGGGTGTTTAATTTCCAATTGTTAAAGTTTTTCTTCTATGTGGTTTTGTATTTCACATCTAATTTCAGAGCCTTGTGGTCAGCAAAGGTAGCCTGCGAGATTTCTATCCTCTTGATTTTATGGAGGTATGTTTCTTTTATGTCAGCATATAGTCTATCCTGGAGAATGACCCATGTACATTGGAGAAGAATGTGTATCCAGGTTTTTTGGAATGGCTTGTCCTATATATATCTACTAGTCCTCTTTCTTCCATTACTCTTTTCAGGGCTAGTATGTTTTTGTTGGTTTCAGTCTGGTTGACCTATCAATTGTTGATAGGATCGTGTTGAGGTCTCCCACAATTATTGTGTTATTATTGATTTCTTCTTTCAGATTCATCAGTAATTGTATTAGATAATTTGCTGATCTCTCATTGGGTGTATACATGTTTAGTAGTCTGATTTCTTCCTGTTGCACATATCCCTTGATTAGAACATAGTGCCCATCTTTGTCCTTTACCACTTTTCTGAGTATAAATTTGGTGTCATCAGATATTAATATGGCCACCCCAGCTTTTTTGAGGGTGTTGTTTGCTTGGATGATTTTCTCCATCCTTTGATGTTGAGTCTATGCTTGTTCTGACTTCAGATGTGTTTCTTGTAAGCAGCAGAAGGTTGGATTCATCTTTTTGACCCATTTTGCCACTCTGTGTCTTTTAATTGGTGAATTTAGTCCATTGACATTGAGGAAGATGATTATCATAGGATTTAATGTAATCTTCGTAGATAAGTTTGCTGTGTTTGTTGATCTCTCTTGTCTTAGAGTAGACCTATCAGGTTTTCCTTTAAGGCTGGTTTATCATTTGTGAAGAATACATGAAGTTATGTATTCTTCCTTCAAACCTGAATGTGAGTCAAGCTGGGTGCATTATTCTTGGTGAGGCATTCATTTCATTCAGTCTTGTCACAATATCCCACCATTGTCTTCTGGCCTTGAGAATTTCTTGTGACATGTCTGTGGTGAGTCTTAGGGATGCTCCTTTGAATGTAATATCCCTTTTTGATCTTGCTGCATTCAGTATTCTATATCTGTGGGTTTTGTCATTGTAACGAGGATGTGTCTTAGGATGTTTTTCTTTGGGTCTCTTTTTGCTGGTACTCTTAGGGCATTCAGGATTTGATTGCTTGTAGTCTTTAACTCTGAGAGTATCTCTTTGATGATGTCTTTCACAGTTGATTCTTCTTGGAGATCTCCTACCTGGGTCTGTGGGACTCCAATGATTCTTATATTGTTTCTGTTGCATTTATCAAAGATTTCTATTTTCATCTGTTCACATTCCTTTAGTACTTTTTCCATTGCCTGTTAGCTTGTCTTAAGATTCTTTTCCACTTTCTTCTGTTGTGTTGAGTTTTTCTGCATCACATCTTCCAATATTCCGATTTTCTCCTCAGCTGATGATACCCTGCTGTCACAGCCATCCATTGAGGTTTTCAGTTTCTCAGATCTGTTATATCAGTTTGGAGTTTTCTGATTTCTGTCTTTATGTTCTGTTCAGATCCATTTATGCTTTATTTGACTTCTTGAAACATCTTCCATATTGCTATTTTAAGTTCCTTGTCCGAGAGGTTAATCAGGTGGTTGGAATTTATTAGATCATCCTAGCTTTCATCTTCATTTTCTGTGCATGGGGTTTGCCTGAAAGGTTTCACCATTGCCACGCTTGTAATGTGGTTTTTCCTGCTTCTTGTGGTGTGATTTATTGGTTAGAAAGTGCGTGACTGCGAAGTGAAGTGAATTGGTAGCATTCTACTGCTGCCACTAGTTGACAGACAGGCAGAGTTGGAGAGGTTTCCCTTGAAGTCTTCAGTGTGGACAAAGACATAGCAGGTTGGGGCCTCTGCAGGCCAGAGAGCTCAGTTTATTGGACGGTGACCCCCCACAGCCAGACGTTATTTAAAGGCAGGTTTAGAATGCAGTTTTTTTTTGGGGGGGGTACTGGGGAGACCTTCGGGATTCAAAGACACAGGCAGACATCAGAAAGAGGAGAGGTTCCCTTGTAGTCCTCAGCGTGGATAAAGGCACAGCAGGGCAGGGTAAATACAGTAATCTTTGATAAAGGGGAAAAAATGAAGCAAGAAAAGTAAGTTGTGTTTGTACAACTTGTTAGCCACTTGCAAAAGCTGATTTCAGATGCCCATCTAACACCATGCATAAAGGTCAAATCCAAATGGATTAAATAATACATTGATATCAGGTCTGAAACCATAAGTATATAGAACATGTGTAGGTAAAACACTCCAAGGCATTGATATTAAAGGTATCTTCAAGGAAGAAACAGCACTCTCCAAACAAGTGGAAGCAGAAATAAACAGATGGCACTATATTAAACTGAGAAGCTTCAACCTCTCAAAGGAAATAGTGCCTAGGATACAAAAGCCACCCACAGAATGGGAGAATCAATTCACCCAATACCGATCAGATAAGGGGCTAGTATCAAAGATATACAAGTTATTGACAAAACAACAAAAAGAAAAATATGTAACCCCATAAAAATGGGGAGAAGAAATGAACAAAGACTTCCTCAAAGAAGAAATAGTAATCGCCAAAAGTTACATGAAAAATGCTCCACATCACTAATCATCAGGAAGATGCAAATCAAAAGAACAATGAGGTACCATCTCACATCACAGAAACTGGCACACATCACATAAGAAACGTTTCTATTTTGTAATATACCTATCTTAACTCTCAAAAATCATTTTTATCTGAGTTCTTCAGGTTGTGTTCTAAGTTATAGTTATGATCCTATTTAGCATATACTCAGATACTGTGACTCTTGAAGTAGAAAGGTGGAAGAGAGAAGTCAAGATAGCTTTTTTTGTCCCTTTGGTAAGGATATTAACTCAATTCATGAGTACTCTGTCATGATGATCTAATGGGCAACCAAATTGCCATCTCCTAATGGAGGAATAGGAGTTAAATGCATTTGCATTGGGAAGAACACAGTCATATGGTCCTTGCAGAAATGTTGGGTGTTGAGGAGTAAGAAGCTGTGACAGTGGGCGAGAATAAATTGAGAATGGTTAACAACTCAATCTCTGCATTACAATATCCTAATCAAATACTGTTTCAGATTTTAGGATTTTGCCCCACGCTTCTTGATCCCAATATTTTTTCCCACTTTCATTACTTAGCTAATATTCTTTAGTCTTAAATTTAGAAGTTATTTCAAGAGAAAAGTCCTTGATCTTTGTGCTCAGACTAAAAGGTTTATTTTTTTCAAAACTCTCATAGCTCAGTGGAAATCCATTTGGAATTATTTGTTTCCTGATTTTTAGATGAATTTGAAGCATTATAATCTTATTGTTTAATATTTGTATTTAAATTGACTATTTCTGTATAATAAGCTGATCATTTTTTTTTGTTTTTGGGCCACACCCTGTGACTCTCAGGGGTTACTTCTGTCTATTAATCCAGAAATCGCTCCTGGCTTGAGGAACCATATGGGGCATTGGGGGATTGAACTGGGGTCCGTCCTAGGTTATCTGCATGTAAGACAAATGTCCTACCATTGTACCACCACAGCAGCCCCAAGGCTGATCATTTTTAACTTTTAGTAAAATAAAGCATAATTGACTAATCTTGAATAGCTATCTCAGAGCATAATTGTCCTAATGTCTCTAAAATAATATGGGACACCTAAATAATTGAGTCTTATTCCAAGCTCTTTTTCAAAAATTTTTATTAATATAAATATTTTTATTAATATAATAAATTAATAAATATTTTTATTAATATAAAAATCTATATATATAGATATGATATTCCTATATATAAGTACCATGATTACAAGCATGATTATAGTTGGGTTTCAGTCGTAAACAGAACTTCCCCCTTCACCAGTGCAATATTCCCACCACCAAAGCCCCTGTACCTTCCTTCCCAATCCTTGCCTGTATTTGAGGCAGGCATTCTACTTCTCTCACTCATCAACAATGTCATGATAATTATTAGTGTAGTTATTTCCAAAACTGCACCACTACTCTTTGTGGTGAGCTTCAAATTGTGAGCCCGTCCTTCTGGCCTTCATCTCTAGTGTCTCTGGAGATTATTACAATAATGTATTTACGAGCCAATGACAAATATTATACTAAATGGAGATAAACTAAAATCCTTTCCTCTAAAATATGGTACAAGACAAGGCTGCCCTCTCTCACCACTCCTATTCAACATAGTACTGGAAGTACTTGACCAAGCAATTAGGCAAGAAAAAGATATCAAGGGCATCCAGATAGGGAAGGAAGAAATCAAGCTTTCACTATTTGCAGATGACTTGATACTATATTTAGAAAACCCTAAAGACTGTGCCAAAAAGCTTCTAGAATCAGTAGATTCATATAGCAAAGTGACAGGTAACAAAATTAACATGCAAAGCTCAATGGCCTTCTTTTTTTTAATAATAACAATTTTTATTTTAAACATAGTGGCTTACATATTGTTGACAATAATATTTTAGGTACATGTTAACATAAAATCAGGGGAATTCCCTTCACCAAATTGTCTTCCCTCTGCCTCTCTTCCCATCGTACCTCACGTCTTCCTCCCTCACCCCCGGGGCTGCCAGGTTAAGTGTCCCCTCTGTGCCTAGCTAACTACTTGGTGGTCCTACACCTGTTTGGTCTAATCATGATGCTAGGAACACAAAAATACAGTTCAAAAATCCCTTCCTTGCAACTATATTCATTGCAGCATTATTTACAATAGCTAGACCCAGGAAATAACCAAGATGCCCTTCAAAAAATGAATGGCCAAAGAAACTGTGATACATAAACACAATGGAATATTATGCAGCCATCAGGAGAGATGAAGTCACGTAATTTTCCTATATATTGATAGTACATGGACTCTATTATGCTGAGTGAAATAAGTCAGAGCGAGAGAGATAGAAGCAGAATAGTCTTCCAAGCTTCTTTCTCTTATTTTTTCTCCTATGAATTTTCTTGTGAATACACTCATGAAGCAAGAACACATTGGGCCTTATATGATTGGTCCATAATTATATTGCCTAAAATATTTTAAGAATATATGACTATGAAGTGATATTAGCAGTGCCCAGTTGAAAAACAGAAGCCCAGGCAGGGAAACAAGAGTGGTTAAACCTGGGAGAGAGCAACAAAGCTGCAGGAGGCAGACAGAAGCATTTGGATCCGAAAAATTGTGGACCCAGAAGTGACTTGGCAGCTGAAAAACAGAGTCAAAGTCAAAGACAAAGAAACTTCTAGTCAATGAATGCTTACATGGACATAGAAAGCATCATATTACATAGGACTAAAGCTGTGATGCAGTGGCAGGCATTTGCCTTGCAAGCTGCTGCCCTAGGATGAACCATGGTTTTATTGTCCAGGGTCCCCATGCCAGGAGCAATTTCTGAGCTTATAGCCAGGAGCAACCCCTTAGTATTCACTGGGTGTGGCCCAAAAAACCCAAAAATAAATAAATAAATAAAAAGAAAGAAAATACACACTGCAACCATGACATGGGGAAACAGTTTAGGGCCCCACCATGCTTATAGAGCAAATATAGAGCTCTGATGACCCAAAAATCCCACCACCTATTTATTCTTTCAGACAAAGATTTCAAAGAAGATATATGGAACCTGTTTATAGAACTCAAAGAAAGCGTGAAACAAATGGAACATGCCACAAATAAGAATTAAAAGAACGTATGAGATAACTTCAAACTAAAATAACAAGGCTAAAATCTTGATAGTTTTTCTAGTCAAAATCTCACTAGAAAGCCTCTGGTCGAAGACAGAATCAATGAACTGAAAGATAAGATACATAACAACTCCATACAACATAAGAAGCTGTCAAAGAGTGTCAAAACAAATGATCAGACAATGGGAAAATTACTCAACAGATAAAAATAGAAGTTTTGATAAGCTTAGCAGAAACAACATAAGGATCATTGGAGTTCCAGAAACACAGGAAGAAAACCCCCATAAAGTTTCAATAATCAAAAACATAATTTCAGAGAAACTTCCAGAGCTAAAGAGTGCATCCAACCAAATCCTACATGCCAGAAGAGTACCAACAAAAAGATCCAAAGAAAAGCACCTCAAGACACATACTAGGTAAAGTGACAAACCCCATGGATAGGGATGGAACACTGAAAACAGCATGATCAAAAGAGAAATTGCACTTAAAGGAACATTCCTAAGGTTTACTGTAGGTTTATCACAAGAAACCTGAAAGACCTAAAGACAGTGGTGGGAAATGGTGAAAAAACTCAAAGAAATGAATGCATTGCCAAGAGTACTCATCCAGCCAGAATTACAGTCAGGTTTGAGGGAAACAGAGATTTACAGCTAAACAATGAATTAGAAACTTCACAAACTCAACACAAACCTTAAAGGATGAATTGAAAGATCTACTTTAAGATAAAACAGATCACATGACATACCAAATTCCTACTGAAAGATGACACTAAATTCCATGACAATCATCTCTCTCAACGTCAATGGACTAAATGCACCTATTAAGAGACACAGAGTGTCTCTTCCTTTAAATTACTGGAGTAGCTATACTAGTTTCAGATGACACAGATTTTAGATTTTAAAAAGTGATGAGACAAAAATGTACATTCACTAATAATTAAGGGATATGTACAACAGGAAGAAATCACTCTACTAAACATATATGCATCCAACGAGGGGCCAGCAAAATATTTAAAATAATTAAAAAACATGAAAAACGTGAAGGAGGATATCATAACAGCACAATAATAGTGGGAGACTTCAAAACTGCCCTGTATTTACGTAGTTCATAGGACAAAGATTAGGATAGAGTCTTTCTTTATGCTATTATCTACAACTGAGTGGAACGTTTCCTGGCACCATAAAAAGACCTTGGGGTTTGAAAATGAGCATGTATGGAGCCTGTAGTAGTTCCCATGGCAGTATGCTCCAAGGGCAGAGAAACCCTGTATCTCTTTGGCCAAGGGAATTCCCTGTGTAATAATTTCTCCAATACTTACTGTGTCTATGTAAACAAAACAAAACAAAACAAAACAAAGCACAAAACCTGCCATACAAGCCCTCCTTCCTTTATTTTTATTTGTTGTGTGGTTTTTTCTGTTTTCTTTTTCTTTTTACTATTTAATTTTTTGTTTTCTTCTCTTTATTTTTCTTTCTTTTTATTCTTTTACATTATTTTAATTTTTATTTACTTTCATCTCGTGGTTATTATATATTGGTGGTTGTTTATAGTACTTGGTACTTTATTCTTTTCTTTTGTTTGTAAATGCTGATTTTGTTTTTGATTTATTTTATTTTATTGATATTTTTTCTTTTTTCCCCTTTTTTCTTTTAAGTCGATATTTATAAACTCTAGAAGGAATACTCCCAGTTGTTTTTTGTTATTGTTGATTTTGTTTTTTTTTTGTTTTGTTTTCATTTTTTCCAACAGAACCACATTACATGAATCATCTTTTTTTGCCTCATGAACTGAGGTGGAAAAATGGAGATTAAGAATACCAAACAGTTGTATGGACATCGAGTGGAAATAAAAAATGATCAGACTCAAACACCAAACCCAAAATCATTGCCAACAGAATTGACACCTAATCTATAATAAGCTATACATAGAGAGCAGCAGTTAACACTAGCAGACTGGGGGGTCAAGAGAGGGAGATATGGGATGCACAACGGGAATAGGGGTGCAGGGAGGACAACCATGGTGGTGGGAATTGCCTTGATTTATTGTCACCATGTACCATAAATATTACTGTTACTATAAAAGATTTGTAATTAATTTTGGTCACAATAAAACTTATTTAAAAATAAAACTGCCTTGTAAACCACTTGATAGGTTAACCAGGATGAACTCTAACAAGAATATACTAACAGTAGAAGAAATTGGCCTAGTCGATATACATATATATGTGTATATATATACATATATATATATGGCTCTCCATTGCCAGAAAATGGATATTCATTCTTCAACAATACATAAGATTCAATCTCCAAATAGACCACATGCTATCCCATAAAACATACATACATAAAATAAAGATGATTGAAATTATACAAACTAACTTCTCAGACCATGGCGCACTGACATAAGAAATGAATAAACAGCTAGACACAGAGGAAAAATTTTAACACCTAAAAATAAACCACACACTACTAAACAACCAGGGGTCAGAGACAAAATCAAAGAGAAATCAAAAGACTTCTGGAAACAAATGAGAACAAAGAAGCAAAATTAGCAGAATTTGTGGGATACAGAAAACTGTACTAAAAGGAAAATTTATAGCTTTGCAAGCATCCAGAGGAAAGTAAGAGGTGTCCTACATAAATTACTTAATGTCACAACTTACAAAACTGAAAGTGAACAACAAAATGAACCAAAAACATGGAGGAACAAGGATATAATAAAACTTCAAGCAAAATTCAATGAAAGGAAAATCCAAAATTCAATGTAAGTGAAAATCAATGTAAATAAGAGTTGGTTCTTTAAAAAAATAAACAAGATTGATAAACCACTAGCAAAACACACAAGAAATGGAGAGAGAGAAACTTAAACCGAATCAGAAATGAAAGCAATAAACAGCCAAGACTAACTGAAGCAAACCTGAGGAATAAGATATGAAGCATCACTTTCCCTAACTACAAAGAAATAATCATTAAAGAAGCATGGTACTGGAATAATAACAGACCCTTAGACCAATAGAATAGATTTGAATATTCAGAGGATGACCCTCCAACTTACAATTAGTTAATATTTGATAAAGGGGCAAGAATCATAAAATGGAGCAAGGAAAGCCTCTTCAACAAGTGGTATTGGGACAAGGTCAGCAACATGCAAAAAAGCCATCTCAGACCCCTATTTTACACAATGCACAAAGGTCAAATCAAAATGTATCAAAGAACTTGATACCAGATCCAAAACTATAAGGTATATAGAAGAAAACACAGGCAAATAATCCATCACATTGACAAGGTGGTGTTTCAAGGAGGAAACACCACTGTCCAAGTAGAAGCAGAGATAAACAAATGGAATTACATTAAAATGAGAAGTTTCTGCAATTCAAAGGATACAATGTGGGAGAAGCTATTTTCACAACATCCATCAGATAGGGTGTTAATATCTAAGATATGCAAGATATTGACAGAACTTAACAGGAAAAAAATCTAACCACAAAAAATGGGGAGATAAAATGAAAGAAATTAAATAAAATTATATATATATATATATACAAGAATATCTTGGCCCATGTTTGAGGGTCACAAATATTTCTCCAGTAAAAAATACTAAGTGATCGAAAAAGTATAATGCTCTAGTTGCACTTTTGTTGCCAGAGTGAACAGTCAGGCACTAAATAAAGCAGCTGTCCAGCTGGATATTCTAAAATACTATCACAGAACTGAAAAAGAAGGGATTTGTTGGAGAAGACAGGTTTCTATTCTATAAATGCATATAGTACAAATGCAAGAGTTAAAAATAAATTTGTGGACAAATGATGCAAAACAATTTGCTTTGAAAGAAAAAACAAGATCATAAATATTTGGCATGGAAGTAATGGGGGTCAACAAACAAATGCTTGAGCAAATCTCTGGAGCATCCAGGGGTCTCAAACTCGCGACGACCCTCCATACAACATTTTGTGCCCCTTCCCTAGAGGAATCATTTTTGGTTTTGCTTTGTTTTAGTTCTTTGGGTCAAACCCCCAAAATGTTCAAGGCTTACTACTGACTTTTCACTCAAGGATCACCCCAACTGTGCCTCCTGTGACCCCCAGGTAAATTGAGTTTGAGACCCCTGGAACATATCGTTTAAACATGTTTGTCTTTAAAGGTTATGGAATTGTTGTTAGCAACAATATAAGTAAATGTTTTAACATTTAATTTGTAAATGTTCTAATTAATTAATATAATTAATTAGAAGTTAATTTATCTTTTTGAATTAAGAAAAGGAAATATTTTTAAAAGTGAAAGTTAAAAGATACTATAAAGTATTTTCTAAGTGTTGTTTCAATGGAAAGGGATGGGAAGTTAGGAACATAAAGTGGCTTATAATGTACTAAGCAGTTGAAGTATTGTTATTATGTAATAGTATTTTCAGTTTTGGAGTTTGTTTTCTGGGGGATGGGCAGGCACACTTGGGGATGCTCAGAGGTTATTCAGGAATTATTCCAGACAATACTCCAGGGACCATATGAGAATCTGGGGATCAAGCTAGATTGGTCATGTGAAAGGGGCCAGAGAGATAGAGCAGTAAATAGGTTATTTGCTTTGCGCAGAGCTAGGGAATACCTCTGAGCCTCTCTGAGTTTCTCCATCATCATAAAAAAGTAGGAAGGAAAAAATAGAGCACTTTTGGTGGGAAGAACAAAGATAGCCTTTTTTGGGTTGAGAAAGTCATTTGTTGACTTTGCATAGGGCTAACTGGGCAAAGTGCCCCTGGGGAACTATTTACAGGTACATACGAAACTTTAGCTTTGAATTTTTAAATTTGGCATCCCAGGCAGGAGGTGTTCTCTCTTGAAGTTATAGTATTATTTCCTTACTACAATATTTAGGAATAATAAAGATATTAAAACACACACTTGGCACAAAGAACGAGAACAAACAGTGTTGGCGGGGATGTGGAGAGAAAGGAACTTTTATCCACTGCTGGTGGGAATGCCGCCTAGTTCAACCTTTATGGAAAGCGATATGGAGATTCCTCCAGAAAATGGAAATCGAACTCCCATACGATCCAGCTATACCACTCCTAGGAATATACCGTAGGAACACAAAAATACAATACAAAACCCCTTCCTTACACCTATATTCATTGCAGCACTATTTACCAAAGCAAGACTCTGGAAACAACCTAGATGCCCTTCAACAGACGAATGGCTAAAGAAACTGTGGTACATATACACAATGGAATACTATGCAGCTGTCAGAAGAGATGAAGTCATGAAATTTTCCTACACATGGATGCACATGGAATCTCTCATGCTGAGTGAAATAAGTCAGAGAGAGAGAGAGAGAGAGAAACGCAGAATGGTCTCACTCATCTATGGGTTTTAAGAAAAATGAAAGACATTCTTGCAATAATAATAATTTTCAGACACAAAAGAGAAGAGAGCTGGAAATTCCAGCTCACCTCATGAAGCTCACCACAAATAGTGATGAGTTTAGATAGAGAAATTACTACATTTTGAACTGTCCTAACAATGAGAATATATGAGGGAAATGGAGAGCCTGTGCAGAGTACAGGGGTGGGTGGGAGGAGGGAGATTTGGGACAACAGTGATGGGAACGTTGCACTGGTGATGGGTGGTGTTCTTTACATGACTGAAACCCAAACACAATTATGTATGTAATCAAGGTGTTAAAATAAAATAAAATAAAAAAAAAAGATTGCAGAAGACTGTGGCACACACACACACACACAAAAAAAAAAAAACACACACACACACTTGGGATCC
>PVKC010009231.1:0-21647 GCA_004027635.1 Crocidura indochinensis
GACCATATGGGATGCCAGTGATTGAACCCAGGTCTGTCCTGGGTCAGTCGCACTTGCATTACTTGATTTTCCTATCATTGCTGTGAGTAGGCTCTAGTGTGGTACCAAAACAAAACAAAAAAGATCACCAACTTCAATTAGGTCGTCTTTGCTGGAGGCAATTTTATAAGAGATAATAAGATCCCCTAGCATGACTTGGATAAATTACACAAAAAATCCTATCAATAATATCTCTAGAGGAAAGACAGAAATGAACAACTAGTCCTGCTGACAGGGATAGAATCTAATCATTTTAGAAAGGGCTTTTTAGAAAATCTGGTGCCCAATCAAAATTTTACTTTCAGGGACCAGAGCAGTGGCACAGTGGTAGGGTGTTTGCCTTGCACACAGCTAACCCAGGACGGACCTCGGTTAGATACCCCGTTGTCCCATATGGCCCCCCAAGCCAGCAACAATTTGTGAACACATGGCCAGGAGTAACCCCCGAGCTTCACTGGTGTGGTCAAAAAACCAAAATAAAATAAAATACTTTTCAGGGACCCGGGAGATAGCATGGAGGTAAGGCGTTTGCCTTTCATGCAAAAGGCCATCGGTTCGAATCCCGGTGCCCCATATGGTCCCCCGTGCCTGCCAGGAGCAATTTCTGAGCATGGAGCCAGGAGTAACCCTTGAGCACTGCCAGGTGTGATCCAAAAAAAAAAAACCCCAAAAAAATACTTTTCAGTGTTTATTTTTTAAATCAGGAGAAGTTTCAGCATTTGCATTTCCATCAAGGCCCCACTCTTGCTGAGAATTAGCTAAATATTAATTTAAGTGAAACAGGCTTTATTCCAGAGTAACCAGGCTTTTCTAGTGGCCAGGCAAGAGAGTCTTGCATCACAGGGAACCTCCTCAGAACATACTTGAGAATTGGGGTGGAATGAAGCAGTTTAGGAGAACACTGGGCAAGAGAAACTTTAGCACCAACTGGGCGTTAAGTAGGTTCTAGGGGGTCGGTGGCCTTCAAGTTCAAGTGTTGCTTCCTTTACCCAAGTATTGTAGAGTCGTTTACTGGCGGCTAAGAACAGGAGGGCAATTCTGAGAGGGCAATTGCTGATTGGAAAGCAACCTCCCCCCTTCCCGAAACAGAACAGTGTGCTTTGTAATCTAAGACTGCTCAGCCCTGGGATAATGAAATTCAAATGAAAGGAGCTGTAAGGCTGTTGCTCCCATGTATCTTCTGGAGTGCTTGCTGTAATGAGTTATTTGTCACTGTGAACAACCTTTAGACTACCATCTTCAACATGTGGATAGAGGCCTCCTGGGAGAGCACCGAGTGTGAGCTGAGCTGACCTTGGAAAAGCTATCAACAGGATTCCTGCTAGGGCACTGTCCCTTCTGTGTGGCTTGCAATTTCAAGTAGAGTGATCTCTGCCTGCCACAAGAGGGAGATGAGAATTTTGGCTTCATAAATAGGGCTTAAGTTTTGGAGAGTGGGGGTTTGGGTCACAGCCAGCAGTGCTCAGGGGGTCCACTTAGCGCAGTGCTTAAGAGATCCTGCAGTGCCATAACTAGTTTTTCCCACACATGCCAAGCATGTTCTCAGTCCATTGACATATCCTGGTATCCTAAAGTTGCTGATCTTAAATTTAGGATAGTAATAATGTATTTATACTAAAATTCCAACAATAGAATGTATTTTTCTATGTAGTATATGTTTCTCTGGCATATATTAATTAATGCCCAAAAAAGGGAAACTAAAACCAATTGCTTTAAATTATAATTTAAATAACATGGTTATATTGATAAGAAAGTCGATGGCATTGGTATACAAAGTTACGTCACCACCACCAAAATGCCCACAGCCTTCCACCACTGCCCCTAACAACCTTTAGTCTGATCTTCAGTCTCTCCCCCAAAAAGGAAAGTTTTGGAGATAAAATTGTCTGCCATATAGGCATCTTTAAGAGAAACATTGCCACTCCTTTCAATATTGATGAGAAGGTATTCTTACTTCTAGCTGACCCTGGGGATAAAACAAGGCACAAAACCATTTATTGCCTCCAGAATTTACAGTCTAAGGAAATTCTTGTGCATTTATATTGTTCAGTTCCTGTCCAATCTACCATAAAGTAAAAGACAAGAGCCTGAGAAATGAAATTGTCAGTTAAAAATATAGCCAAGTCAGGGCTGAAAATGGCATTAGTACAAAACAAAACAAAACACAGACTTAACTTAGATAGGAGATCCCCCATGTAATGATGTATCATGCATGCACAACTCACTTGAGATGCCTACATCCTAATCCTCAGAATCTGTTCCCTTATCTCCCTGCAGATGAGACTCTGCAGATCTGAATAAGGATTCCATGATGATCCTGGATAATCTGAGCAGCCCAGTCTAATCACAAGAATGTTTCTAAGAGGCAAGAGGGTCAAGACAGGAAAATGATGAAAAATGGGAGTAGGATGTTAGATATAAGAAGATGTGCTGTTGGCTTTGCAGCTAGAGGGAGAGGTCACACACATATCTGTGAAAGATCTCTCTAGACCAGAAATACCAAGAAATGAAATCTCCCCCAGAAAGAATGGAGTCATGGGCATGTGCTAGCCTTTTGAACTATAAGATGATAGATATGTGTTGCTTAAATCTACTATCATTTGTAATGGCAACCACAGGAAATTCATACAGACACAGAAACTAAAGTCAGAGTGGTTCCCAGCACAGAGAATCCAGTTAGTACAGAATTGATCCTTGCAGATCCAAGTAAGTTTTAGCACCATGTCTGTTTTGAAGGGCTGACCGATCTACTCTAAGTCTCCCTTGAAATTTCACTGCTTCGGCCATATTGGCCTCCAAGCAATTCAGCAACTGAGTTGTCTGCTCCATCACAGAGTTTTGCATTCTGTTCCCTTCCTCATGGTTTCCTGTTTGCTACCTTGCACTTCCTCTGAGAGGCATCCTTGGCCACTAGTCTTTAACTAAACATGTTCCCAACCCCTGCTTTCCAACGTCAAAATGTCACATCCCCTCTAAGGTTTCCCTATTTTGACAAGCAGATTTATCCTAACATTCTACCCTCTACTTTCATACATATCTAAGCACTTTCAGTTCTGTCTCTAACTTATCTCTTAACACCACTGTAAGTGCAAAGGAAAGTAATGGCCCTAATTTATTAGTATATGCTTAGTAAGAAGCACCAGACCAGTATATAGAAATATGTACAAAGGCTTCCCAAAGGATAGAATGAATGAACTAATCAACAACAAAATTAAGTTTTGGTTTGTCTTGAAAGATAATTGCATTACTGTGTTTAAAACTTAGAGTAATATCAACTTTCTGAAATGAATATTGATCTAATCAATAAGTTTATTGAAAGAAACTGGTGGTTTAAAACCCTGAAATCAAAGAAAATCCACTCCCTTCCTTCTTTAATTGTATGACATGACTCATACATTCTTTGGGGGATAAATGGTGTGCATAGCATAGTAGGCAATGTTTCTTAAAGCAAAGGTTTTCAAAACAAACATATACTAACTTGTTTTCTGTAGGGTAAAAAAAACGGGTCTTTGTCATGAAGAAAGAAATATTTTAATATTTTTTGTAATCAAGCTGCCACTGAAATTCTGCCAGGCCTTTCTTATCTCATGGGAATATCCTCTGACAATAATGCCATTTTGTACTAAATTTCAAACAAATCTGGATCCCTGCAAGTTCATCAGAGGTGGGGACATTCATGTAATTATGTTCCTTCATTCTACTGTCATAAAAAATAAGATGGAATTCTTAACATTTTTCTTTAACCACTTCTTGAAACTTGAAGCAACCTGAGATATTAAATGTTTAGCAAACCAAAATAAGAAAAAATAGTGTTAACTTGAAACTATACCAAACTGATAAGAGGTAAATTTTATAGAACTATGCTGATAAATCTGGGTTCTGTAGCCTCGTGTCACTGGAGGGCCGAACCCCTGGAACAAAATTCACATGACCTCAAATAGCACTTTTATGCCCCTTGCTCCAAGGTTCCGTTCTACTATTAATCATGGCCCTTATCACTTCCTGGCATTCTAACATATACACACTTATTTATCTGTTTAGCATCTATTTGTCTCAACAGAATGAGAATTCCTTGGGAACAGTAACTCAATGCAAGGAACTAAGAATGACTTACTGCTTGGCCTCTGTGGTGCCTAGAATTACTCAGATGACATCAATATACCCTACTTCCCCTTGTACTCAGCAATGTCTGAGGGGACCATGTGGGGTCAGAATTGGAAACTGGGTGGAACTCATGTAAGTCATGTGTCTTAAATCCCTGTTCCATCTCTCTAGGTCCTGTGGCCTTATTTTTAATATAAGATAAATAATATGCTCAGCCAAGTTTTCCTAACAGTGGATTAGGTCATCAGCCCAAAATTTGCTTTCATCACATTGACTTCTGATTCATTATGATTTCTTTTTGCCAACTCTTGTCTGTAATGTCCATCTCTCATACCCACAACTGCACACAATTTCTGGACCCATGACAAACTTAACTTTATCTTTCAGTCTGTGTCTTTACACAAGCTAAAAAGTACCCGAGGCCATTGCAGAAAGCTAGTCCTGGTCTGATATGTCTTTAAAATGGTCCTTACTTCTGACTTGGCACTTCCCAAAGACAGTTTGAAACAATGTCCTGAAGCAGACATCCACAAGGAAGAACTCATCTGAACACAACAACATACCTTGTAAATAAACTGCTTCCTACAACATTGAAAATTACTGTCATGCTATTCCCAACTTGTTTATTTACCCACAAACCTCAATCCAATCCCCACATGGAAGAGAAGAAAATTCATTCAAATGTATTGGTGTGATATTTCATGGGAGTTAATCACTACAGCTGAGTTTTCTAAGAATGGACAAGATTTCACAGCTACATCAATAAGTCACACATATCAATTTTATAGTTGTAAGCCCAGCTGTCCTGGCCCAGGTAAGAAGTAGCTTCATTGAAAACAGGACTTCAGACCATTCACCCCAAGGTGTTGTGAGGTTGAGACATATGCCACTTATAATTGAGATGGACCCGGAAAACTCCATTCCTTTCCTATAAGTAGTGTAATATGTCTGTTATCCCATTAATTGTCTGCTGCAGAATTTACTGGCTTTTCAATTTTCCTAAAAGCCCTGCATACTGATTGTAAAACCAACTAAACCTCAAACAAAATTAAAAAAAAAAAGAAACTAAAATACAAATGCTTCTTTCTTATACCCCTTCCCCCAAATTCAGAGTGTTGGTAGTTTGGGACAGATTCTTTCCAGAGTTTACTCACAAATTTACCTTTTTGTGACTACAAATCAAGATGATAAGCCACAATCATGATAACTTAAATAATAGTTTAGAATTGTTTTTCTCTCATCTAGATATTCTGATTAAGCTTCTTCTCTCCCCTTCCCCAACCTCACCCACATATTAACACCAAAGGATTATTTATGGTTAGTGACCCATTTTAGAAATTTTTAAAAAGAATCTCTCTTTCTAGAGAAGGTTATGGGAATGGTTCAAAGAAAAGGTATATGAAGTATTAGTAGACTGATACTTCTGGTTTTCAGGTTGAAGACTGTTTAACCCTTACATTGGCTAAATTACATTTTCCTCATTTTCTTGATCAACCTCTCATTGATAAGAATGAATTGCACTTTATTTTTTCAGTATATCTCAAATTCCAAATACTTGTTACTATAATTATTACAAGTTCTAGCTTCTCCTGCAAACATTCTCCGCAAAAATAGACGAGTAAAAATGATAAATTACGGGACCAGAGAAATAGCACAGCGGTTAGACATTTGCCTTGTACGCAGTCAACATAGGACTGACCCCGGTTTGATTCCAGGCATCCCATATGGTCCCCCGTGCCTGCCAGGAGTAATTTCTGAGCTCAGAACCAGGAGTAACCCCTGAGCACCGTTGGGTCTGTCCCAGAAAAACAAAACAAAACAAACAAACAAAATGATAAATTATATGTGTTGGGGAGACAGCACAGGGTTAATGCTCAAACCTTCCACATGACCAACCCCTGCTTCCCACCCTGAAAGTACATTTTCACTTTAATCACCTGAATACCTCCATATATGGCCAAAATTTACTGGAAACAGTCCCAGAGTCTCCTAGGCACTGACAGCAAAATCATCACCACCAAAAATATTTCTAAACTTGTTCCATGGCAGTCAAAGAGGAATTTAAAAAAAAAAATCAAGACTCTCAAGGACTATTTTCTGCTTTGTAAAGAATGTACCAGACACATCAATTAGACAACTGACGTTTTGCATTCTTATATTATCCGTCTACATATCCATTAAACTGATATTTTTTTCTCCTTAGACTTACAAAAGAAGCTATAGCATGAAAATATATCAATACCCCCATGCACACTACTCAGAACATCCTGCAGGTGGGGCTACAGGGCTAGCAAGAACTGGCCAGCCTGTAGTGGGCCCATAGTGTGTAGACTCCCTGGTACCCAAGGGGAGCAATTCCTTGGTCTGTCCCCCTTGGAAGCCAAGGGGCAATAAGAGCACTATAGCATGTTTGCCAGGTGAGTGCAGGGAATGAGAAACTAATCAAGCACTGTAAAAAAATGAGTTTCCCAATCGTGACCCATGGGTCACATGTCCTGTAAGACAGGGATTTACCAGGCAATCTCTGGGGAAGGGACAGTGGATGAGATGAGATTGTTGCAAAACAGAGAAGCAAAATGAACTTTTATTGGAGATGAGATGAAGAGTTGAACTGTGACCCAGGACTGAGTGACCAGAGACAGCTAGACATTGTCAAGACATAGCTGATGGCCAACTGAACAATGGACTTGGGTGAGATATTGATTTGTGAGTACAGCCTGCGGATTTTCCAACAGAATGATGAGGTAGCTTTAGTAGATGTTAATTGGCTGTGTTCCTTAATTGGGTTAAGAACTAGAAAACAGATTGCAGCATGATTTGGTCCAAATTAATATAAAATATATAAAATATAATATTCAAGAGTGTTAGCCCAGACAGTTAATCACAGTAAAGCTACTAGGGCTCTTTTTGGTGGATCTGTACTATTATTTTGGACCAAAGAAAAAAACCCCAAAAACAGTGTAGATTATAATTTGACTTCCTAGGAGATAAAAGATTTTTAAAATGAATGGAAAGGGATAAAAAGCAAAATACTAGAAGTAAATGGACTGCAAAGAGATCTGAAGATAGGTTTCCTAGGGGAGTCACAGAAGGCTGAGAGTGGGAACTCAAACCACTTGGGAGGCAATTATGAAGACCAAATGAGCAATAATATTTGAATATTGAAAATTAATGATTCTAGAGCTAGACTTCTGCAAAAGTCCTCCTTTCTTCATATCTGATAGAGGAGGTGACTGCAGGAAGACAGCAAGGGGAAGAGGCAAGTTAGGAACTTCAGAACAAATATTCCATTTAAGAGGACAGGTAAAGTTTATGAAACTCAGTTGTCATTTAAAAATCGTTCTCTTTCAAAATAGCAAGTGAACTATGGTATTGGTAGATGAACAAGGCCTACAGTTTCCTGACTCCAGTGCTCCTCCTCCAGGAAAAAAAGCAAGAATGAAAGCAAGAAGAAGCTATTGTTTGCATAGAGAGGACCTTGAAAGACTTAGGGTGCATGACATTTCATGTCTAGTCTCTTGAGTTTTCCTTATTTCCAGATTCCACAAAATTAGTCAGAATAAATCCCTTGCACATTTACAATGTCTTGTCATATGCTTAATAAACTTTGGTCATCTACTTTGATCTCTCATTTACCCATATTCTCTGCCTATTTCTCCAGAACCTACTTCTAGGCTTAGCTATCCAAACTCAATTTTCTTGAGGAAATAAGTATCAGGGTTTTCATAACTCTGTGGACTTCATTCTCTCCATGGGAATTTGTATAATAACCTCCTTCATCTGCTCCCCACCAGCCATGTACCTTTTATATGCTTGACCCCATAATTATGAGCCTTGACTGGTCTTTACAGATGGTTCCCAGCTTCTGGTAACCTTACTGCATACCATCGTATAAACAATTTGGAGGTAAAAGATGGGGGCAGCTGTGTTTCATAAAACTTTGACCAAAACCACTTAGCTGTCCTCCCCTGAGAGGCCATAACCAAGGGAAACGCATTTCCCTGAAATGCAGTATTGCATGGAATTTACCAAAGAATCTGGCTTTTTCTTCTGCCAGAGATAGTGGTCAGATAGGTCAGAGAGATAGTAGATATGGCACTTGCCTTACACAGCTGACCCCAGTTCATATAATCACAGATCACATACCAGGAGTGATTATTGGACACTGTTAGATATGACACTTAAATAAAACAAAAGGGAAAAGTCAATGGAAATGAGATTTTGCACATTCCAAGTTGTTTAAATATAAAATATATAAAGTCTTCTAGTTGGTGGGAGACCTTTCTCGGCTCAGTTCATCGCCGGTAACCCCTTTACCTGGCAGGTCTACAGATTTTAGGGTAATGGAGAAATTATACACAGGCAGTCAATTGAAGTTTCAGTTTCAGAAGAAATCCAGCTTTATTCCAAGGCCCTAACTGCCATGTGCCACATGGTTTCTAAGCTAAGCAGCCTCTTTTTGCCACTTATCACCCTCTAAGTACCCTTCCTTCTTCCCCCCCCCCCCCTCACTCTCTACCCTGCCCCCAGGCTCTCTATTATCCTCTATCCCTAACAACAGACGGTGGAAGGTGTGGGTGGGTTGGCTGGATGATCCAGGTGACATTAGCATATGGCTCTGGGGGAGGAGTAACAATCCCTTATCTCTGAATAAGCAAACAGCCAAAAACACATTCAAACACATGCTTTTTATATCATTGCAAGGTTTCTCATGCGTGGTTAAGCTATTTAGGAGATTTAAAGACACACACACACACACAAACACACACACACACACAGACAACAAATAGACACAAACATTTGTGAGTCTTGCTTCTTATCTGTAAAGAGAAATCTAATCCTTGAAATGTCTCTATAATCCACTAAAGAATTGTGAAGCATAAAATGTATAAGCTTTTAAGATTACAAAGGATAATTTTTTATTTTAAGATTTAAAAGGAAATTACTGAAGGATACACAGTTTTCCTTAAAAGAAATCACTTATTTTTAGGTATCCATTTACAACATAACTTTGTGGGATTTGATTTTATCTTAGGCAACTAAAACACATTAGGAATTTTTGTACATTAAAAGTTTTTGTGCATTAAAAATGTTTGTACATTAGGAGTTTTTGTAGCCTAGAGGCTCCATTAAAACCTCCCTTGGAACTGTGGAGGGCAAAGCTCATGTCTGTTAGCATAAGAGACACCTTTGTTTATAGAGAGTTAGGGTTATGACAAAAAATGACACAAGCCAGAAAATTTCAATGTTAGTGGTGGTGATTGTAACCTAAAGGGCTTCTGGTTTTCCACAAACTCTAGATTTTAAAGACCAAGTTGGTTTTCATTTTCAACTCTCTGGCTTTTGTTAACTCATGTCAGAGTCACACAGTTATTTAAACAAATGTCTTTGAACTTCTTTAATTTAAGAAGTGACCCAAAGGTTAATGAATGTTGTAAAATGCTTATTGTTTGAGCAAAGAACTGGCTACACTTATTGACATCTGTTATTTAAATCCCCCATGCAGACATGAAGGGGTAGAAACACTGAAGCCTGGCCCTGGAAGCCTGAGGTATTTCCATTTGCCCACACCCACAATGCTGACCATTCCCAAAAATCAGGAGTAGGAATTTTTCCTTTTTATGTCCTGATTAAAAATTTCTTAAGTTGTGGGAAATAGTGTTGCTAACAACAGCAGCAGCAAGATTCAAAAGTCTGTATAATGCCTTGGATAAAACAAGTTTAAATAAGGGGACACATGAAAGAATAGAATACTTTGGGGGCAGCAAACTTGTGCCCAAGAAAGAATAGAATAAAATAGTTTAGGGTCTTTTTGAATAAAACAATTTAGAATCACACAGGCAAGAATAGACTAGGAAGTTCAGATGACTTTATACTTTAAGATTGACTGCTAATAGGTGAAATATCCCAGCCTCTGCTCTCTAAGCACTCATTGAATTTTGATGTGCTCCTAAATGTCCTAAATGTCTCTGCCAACTTAAACAGTGGTTCATTTGCTTGTTGGGAACCAAGGTTTGTGTGGGTCAATGCTGTCATAAATAAATGGCCTGATCTCCCGTGGCTGCCTAGGCAACCCCTAAGGCTTGTGTGTTTGTTTGCATCTTCACAGGTCAGTTTGGGTAGATGACATTTAGACAATAAACAATGGCGTAGAAGCTAGCAAAGCACTGCTCCTCAGTAAATGGAAGACAATACAGAATTACTACCCCCGCATCCCACCCAGGCAGCAGTCTCAATAACAGATGCATTTTCTTTTACAGGCTTCCAGTAGGATACATCAGAGCATTTTTATAAATGGCACAAGATCCTTGTGATTCTAAAAATAATCTACTTTCATATCAGCAATGATCAATAACATACAAAGCTGTGGAAACAGGATTTATCAAAGAAGCTTAATTATATGTCTAGGGTGAGAGTTCCCTTGAAACTTTCCTTGTCATCTTTGTAAGTTCCATTCACTAATAGATACTTTATTTGTGAAAAACTCTTCATCATATTTTGTTTATGTTTTGGTTTTGGGGTCACATCCAGTGATATTCAGGGGTTACTCCTGGCTCTGTGCTCAGGAGTCACTTTCTGACTATGCTCGAGGGACCATATGAGATGCTGCTGGAAACAAAACCTGGGTCAGTCGCAAGCAAGGCAAATCCTTTGTCCCCTATACTATCATTTGGCCAAATGGTTTTGGGGCCACATTCAGAGGTTGCTCCTAGCTCTGCTCTCAGAAATTTGGGAAGCCATATGGAATGCTGGTGATTGAACTTAGGTCTGTTATGTGCAAGGCAAATGCACTATCCACTGTACTATCATTCCTGCTTCTCAATCATATTTTTTTAACGTTTTTTTTTTTTTTTTTTTTGGTTTTTGGGCCACACCCGGTGACGCTCAGGGGTTACTCCTGGCTATTTGCTCAGAAGTCGCTCCTGGCAGACACGGGGGACCATATGGGGAACCAGAGGATCGAACCGCGGTCCGTCCTAGGTTAGCGCAGGCACCTTACCTCCAGCGCCACTGCCCGGCCCCTCAACCATATTTTTAAAGGCGTTTTAAAACCATGCGACAGAGTTAAAATATTTAAATATTTCGTTTAGATATGTATGAAGTCTACTATAAAAAGTATCACTCATTACCAATACATGAAAAAAACAAATTCTTTTTTTTTTTTAGGGGAGAGCACAAGCGCAGTCCCCCACTACCACAAATTATGCAGTCGAGTTTCCCACATTTGGGGAAATCGCAGAGGTCAGCACATCCGGAGTGCAATGGATAGCCTCACCCTGGGAAAACCACCTTCGTGATCATGGTATCTCCCCTGCCAGGTAATAATTTTTTCTCCTGCAGTGTCACTCAAGCACAACTTCTTATATTAATTCTTTTCCTTAATATTTAAATTAGCTGTCAGTTCAGAGTGAGCTGAAATTCATTCCAGTAGAAGTGTGTGTGCATATATATATATGTACACACATATTATGTATATATATTATGTATATATATTAATAATTATATATATCTAATAATTATATATCTAATAATATATATTATGTATATATATTATGTATATATATATATGTACATACACATATTATGTACACACACACCCCGTATTTGCCGGCATATAAGACGACTTTTGAAACAAAAAAAAGTCAACCGAAAATCGGGGATGGTCTTATACACCGAGTATATCCAAACAATGTCTCAATATGCCGCTAAACGAAAATTGTCTGAATATTGCCACAAAACGAATTTTCCAACTCGATCCTGCACCAGTCACTGCAAGGCTGCTCGGATCGCCTCTCTAACTCAGTCGATCCAAGCAGGCTTTTTATACATGCAAATTAGACAATGTTCTGGACCCGAATCTACACTGTCAAAAGCCTGCTCAGATTGGCCAGAGTCAGAGAGGAATACAGTATACCCTTTACAGTATACCCTTTGGACCTTTGCTTGTTGTGATTGGCTCACTGTGGTACATAGAGTTGCAGCACAGGAACGTTCTGTCTGATACAGCGAATATAGACCTAAACCTATTTTTAACTGCAAAATTAGGGGGTCGTCTTATACGCCCAGTCGACTTATACGCTGGCAAATACGGTATATATTTGCATGCCTGTGCCTATGTGTGCTTATACATGTGTGTAGGGAAACTAAGAAGGAACAGAACATATTTTTTACAACACTAAAAAGCAGAACAGTCACATGGATACAAAAATATAGCATATAGTGGCTTTGGCCCAGCCACTCTGCACAGATAACTGTTAGTGATGATTAAATCAGAGAAGTGCTATTTGGAATAAAATAATGCACATCTCCTACTATAGAAAAAGCCTGGAATGTTCAACAGCTCTCATTAGTTAAAACACACGTGCAAAATCTCACCCAAAATAGAATTCACTGTTGAGGTAAATCTTCACCTGATGTTTAATGTGCTTGAGTGACACTGCAGGAGAAAAACTTATTCTTGTTTAAATATTTAGGCAACTAAATCTCTCCACAGCTGCCATCTTTGATCTGGTTACCTGCTCCTTTGTTCCTCACCTGGTATGTCACCTAAAGGCATAAATTTGTCTCTGTTCCTTTCTTTCAGTCATTTCCTTGGAGATGTCATTCACTCTCACAGCCTGGAATTCAACATATAGGCTTACAATTCCCCCAGTACAAATGTTCAGCCAGACTCATACATTCTTGTAGGGGTTGAGGGGTTGGAGGTGGGTAAGATGGAAGAGAAAGGGAGAGAATTAGTTGCTTCCTTCCATTAGGTGAGTTTGTCTAAGTGTCTCTAAAGAGATTCTCTCCTGGGCTACAAATTAGAATAGCAAGAGCTCCAGGGATGCTGATTTAATTTGTCCATGGTGGGACCCAGAGACTAGGGTGTTAATATCTATTAATGTTTTACATCAGACTCAAGGGACTATATGGGATTCCAGAGATCAAACTTGGGTTGTGGATGGAACTTAGATTGGCCTAGTGCAAGTTAATCACCCTCCCAATTATTTTTTTTTTTGTGTGTGTGTGTGTGTTTTTTGTTTTTTGGGCCACACCCGGTGACTCTCAGGGGTTACTCCTGGCTATGCGCTCAGAAGTTGCTCCTGGCTTGGGGGACCATATGGGAAACCGGGGGATCAAACCGCAGTCCATCCTAGGTTAGCGCAGGCAAGGCAGGCACCTTACCTCCAGCGCCACCGCCCGGCCCCCACCCTACCAATTGTAATATCTCTTCAATCCCTGATAAGAACCCTAAAGGACCTTCCACTCAAGTTCTTTCTTTTTTTAATGCAAAGAGCAGGTATTCATTTCTGGACACTTACTACAATCCTAAGATGTTGATCTAAGCATCCTTCACTTGCTTTCTCTATGAGACAATGACAAGGACGGTTGTCTCATTCTTTTTCTTCTACAATCACTAGCCCAGTGCTTCGCACAGAGTGACAATCAGGAATAGAGCCTGGATAAAGGTGTGGGTGGAAGGAGGCTGAGGAGAGGATAAATGTATTCTTGGTAGGGTAAAAATGAAGAACAGTAGATACACATGCGCATTGAGTGCATAGACTGAAGAGTGAAAGGAAAACTGATAGAGACAGAAAATGTTGCCAATACGTGGGCAAAAACTAGCAATGGGAAAAGTCAGTCCTATACAATCAGTTACTAATAGCAGCAAACGTCAGCATTTGAACTTCACACCTGTTAGGATATGAAATCTGTGCCGGAACTAAAACATTCAGGTCTAAGAATGAAAATTGTGTTTCTGAAGACCAAAAGGAAATGTGGTATAAATTTAGTCACTATAACAACAAGATTCAAATTTGATGTATGGCTAGAGAGTTAGTACAGTGGGTAGTGTGTTTGCATTGCATGTGGTTGACTTGAGTTCAATCCCCAGCTCTGCTCCTGATTCACTCTACCAGGAGTGATCTTTGAGCAGAGATTCAGAAGTAAGTCTTGGACATAGCCAGGTGGGCTCCAAACAAATGCCTCCCCCAAATATTATCTGAAAGTTAATTTAGGTGAGAAGATTAAAAATGCAATTTGGGTTTAGGGGATAGGTACTCGGGTATTGAATGGATAGTTGGAAATCTAGAAAAGATTTATTCAGAGTCCATTTAAAGTCTATGGATGTAACTCAGTGCTGTAGCATTCACCTTAATGGTTTCAGCTCCTGGGTTTGATCCCAGAGAGCAAGGGAAAAAAATCTGTAGATGCTGTATATATAACATAGTAGGAAAATCAGTTAACCTCTGAAGTTTGACTTCTTTTAACCTATACATTAAAATTTAAATAAATGAAAAATCATACCCACATCATTTTTCAATTATTGCAGTAGTCAGGGAGTAAAATAGGGTTAAAAAAGATTATGGAACTGGAGAGACAAAATAAGAAGTAATTGCTTCCCTTGCCCCTAGCTAACAGTAATTCGATGCCTGGGACCACCTAGTCTCCCAAGTTCTCTTGGGAATAACCCTTGAGCCAGAAGTAGTCCTTGAGTATCAATGGGTGTGGTCCTAATCATTCCCCGTCCAAACACACAAATAAATGAATGGGCCACAGAATTCAGTAGAGGAAATATTAGGCCTTAGGTTCACCAAATGCATGAGGTTGAAGAGGTATGGAGGAAGAAATAAAGGGACATCATTCTGTGATCTTCTCTCTCACTAACACCTCTCTGAGAGAAAATGAGAGTAAAATCCTCCCATATTCCAGAAAAGTGTGTGCACTTATTTCAATGTCACTTATAAAATTCTGTTGAATTTTTTATTGTTGTTATTTCTGTCAATGATCTAATATGATTAGACTTTTCGAGTAAAAAAAATCAAGTACCTTTTTCTTGAGATAACAAATATCACAGATGAACTCATTCAAAAGCATTCTATTTTACCAATGGTCATAAACAAATGAGTGATTATGTATAAATGCTTCACCTGAGTTCTTGTTTCTTTACCCACAGATTGATTTCTGTCTCATAGAGGCTTCAGCTATATGATATCATCTTTGACACCGGTATTTAAAATAAATTTCCTTTCAGAAAATTTCTGTGAATTAACTGGCATACTTCATTTAATTTGAAAACAGCTATTCTTTTTTTTCTTTTTTTTTTTTTTGGTTTTTGGGCCACACCCGGTGACTCTCAGGGGTTACTCCTAGCTATTTGCTCAGAAGTTGCTCCTGGCAGGCATAGAGGACCATATGAGGAACCGGGGGATCAAACCGTGGTCCGTCCTAGGTTAACGCAGGCAAGGCAGGCACTTTACCTCCAGCGCCACCGCCCGGCCCCCCGAAAACAGTTATTCAATAATTACTACAGCCAGGCATAGTACTTAGCTATGAAAAATACGACGAGAACACCATCTGCCTTGAATACCAGAGCAATATCAGGGCTGGATGACTGGTGTTGAAAGAGTGAGATTTGAGAGAATTAACTACTCACTTATTTACTGACTTTACATTAACTTAGCCTCAGTATCCTCATGAGAAATGGAGGAACTAACATTCACCTGCACAGTGACTGAAAAGTATCAGTGATGTAGTAGATGTAAAATATGTTCGCTGATACCTAGTACAGAACAGGCACTTCAATGTGTATATACAAAGAGGGGGAATTAGTTGCTTTGAAATTAAATCTAATACTTTGAATTGAATATCAATGATATAAAATTTAGAAATGTTTGGATCATTGGTTTCCCTTCTGTGCCATCTAAATTCATTCTTTACTTCTCCATATCTTTTCCAGTGACTCTTCTGATTCAAGGCCAGACATTTGACAAGGATTTCAGGTTTATCTAAAAACACCAAATTTTGTTTCAGAAACAAATATTTTATCTTGTTTCTACATATTCCTTTATATCTCGTTTTTTTTGTTGTTGTTGTTGTTTTGTTTTGTTTTTTTTTGGTTTTTGGGTCACACCCGGCAGTACTCAGGGGTTATTCCTGGCTCCATGCTCAGAAATTGCTCCTGGCAGTCACGGGGGACCATATGGGGCGCCGGGATTCGAACCGATGACCTTTTGCATGAAAGGCAAATGCCTTACCTCCATGCTATCTCCCGGGCCCCTATCCCATTGTTTTGTACATTATTAAACTCAATCTATTGTCTTATTCTCAGGGGTACTATAAAGTTGAAAATAAATGAGTCAGAAAGATAGTTCAAAGAGTGGAACACATGCTTTGCATGCAGATCCCTGGATATCACTCTTCAACACCAACACACATAGCACTACAATGAGTGGCCCCCAAGTACCAAGTGTGTCTCAAAACCCAAGAAGGATTCCTGGGCCTTCTGAACACCTTGAAATTCATGGCAGCACAAAGCGCTTCACAATAAATTCAAAAGAAAATACTCTCATAATTGCTAGAGTTAATGAAAAGTTCAATAACTGTTTGAAATATATGGTCCTGGTGCCAGAGTGATAGCACATCAGTAGGGCCAACCCAGGACAGGACACGAGTTTGGTTCTCAACATACCATATGGTCACTTGCGCCTGCCAGGAACAATTTCTGAGCTAAGAGCCAGGAGTAACTCCTGAGTGCCATTGGTTGTATATATATATATATATATATATATATATATATATATATATATATATATATATATATATATATATATATATATATATATATATATATATATATATATATATATATATATATATATATATATATATACATGTATGTATATGTATGTATTTATAAGTATATACATACATATACATACATATGTATATATGTGATCCAGTTCAGACAGTACTGTCTTTAAATTTTTTCATCTTTTTAATTTTTAACTTTATTTTGGAGGTGGTGCTGATTTGTAGCCACACGGAGAAGTGCACAACACTAACTTCTGGTTCTGCGTTCAGGGATTATTCCTGGCAGTTCATAGGGGACATATTCTGTGCCAGGGACCAAATGGAGTTCATTGCCATGCATAACAAGTGCCTCAACTCTATACTAGTCTCCCTAGTTTCTGTATCCTTACTATTTTTCTAAGAAAAGCTAGCAACATCACTTCTGCTACATCAGGATTGATAAACACACCCCAATTAATTTTTACGCAAGTCCAGATAATATCTATTACAGATGCAAGTGCATAAATATACACAAATATTTGTGAATAGAATATTATTCTAAAAAGATAAATAACAAAACTACATAGTAAGATCAAGATATCATGAAAGTAGAGAAAATTAATTATGGTAAATATAGTTTTTGAATAAAGTCAAATATCCTAGAAGTTATTCATTTTCAAAACCAAAGAATTCATATGCAATGTGTACTCCAATAAGTGACCAGTCATTCTCCTGAACCACTGCTGTTTAGGAATATTGCTATGAAAAATTAAGCTGCTACAATAAGACTTTTCTATTAAAGTTTTGAACCAGTTTGAAATAAAACACCTTTGTGCATATTTTTGAGGAGATGCAGCTTGGGGCCACAATGCGTGGTGCTCAGAGCGGAGATCTAACTGTGTTCACCTCCTGAAGACAAATGATATGACCCTAAATACTATCACTTTGTGCTTACTTTTTCTTTAAAACAATAACCTTTATCCAAATTATTTCTTTGCATAGGTGCATTTTTTGCGTTGGGCCTGGGCTTATTTCCTATGTTGAAAGACTTAGGAAGCACTGCAAAGTCTTTCCCTTCCCCAGTACGAAGAGTATCTTCCACAGGTTGGTGGTGGTGGTGGGGGGGGACAAGGAAGTATTAACTGTTGGGTGTATTAAACCAAATCAAATAAGGAATATAAAAAATTTTTAAGAAAGAGGGTTGGAGAGATAGAACAAGAAGTATGATACTATTTTGCATGTGGCTGACCCCTGTTTAAGCCCTTGGTATTACATGGTTTCCCAAGCACAGCCAGGGGCACTCCTGAACACAGAAGCAGGAAGAGTCCCTGAGCACTGCAAGGTCTGGCCCTCAAATTCAAAATAAACAGAGTTTTAAAATTGGTTGTAAAGGCAGGAGATAGTACAGTGGGTAATGCACTTGCCTTAATGCAGTTGACACCTTCCCTTGGTTCCGTAAGTCTTAACAGGAATGATCCCTTAGTCCACCATGTAAGATCCAAAGAGACTAACAACCCCACTTGCAAATTCATCGTTAGTGAGGATCACACGTGTGTATATGTGCAAGTGTGCATGAACATACACCTATCAGGAACCAGTGAATAACTATGAAGGCTGCTGGCTAACACAGATGGATTTTAAATTCAACAAGTCTGATGTGTTTTTCTCTTAAAACTCCCTTATGCAGGGTTGAAGAGACAGTACTGTGGGTAGAGCTGCCTCACACAGGTTCCACTCCTGGCATCCCAGGCAGTCCCCTGAACCTCCCAGGAGTGACTTCTTAGTGCAGAACTAAGAATATCAGTAACTCCTGAACACTGCCAAATGTGGCCCCCAAACTCACAAAACAAACAGAAACAAAAACAACTCCTCTTGTGCAGGGGTCATGCTAATCTTCTCTGAATCAATTTTCCACAATGCAGGGCAGTCATCTCAGATCCCCGGGGCCTACTTTTACAGGTCTAGTTCCCACCTCCTGGTTTGCACATGCTCTAGTTCCCAATGCCAATGTTTCCCTCAGTCTCAACCCCACTGTACCATCCAAGACAATTTCCAATTATACTCTTAGAGGACAGGAGACCGACCTAGTCAGACTCTGCTTATTGCTGCATAGCCTCCCACTGGGACCATATCACCAGCACCATTCTACCAGGGCATACAATTTTTAAGCACCCTATTCCCACTGGCACAGAAAGCCAGCCAGTATACCCAAATAGTGAGGTATGCTTTCTTTTTTACAAACCTCTGAGCTGCATATAATTCTTGCTGTTAAAAAATGAGAAAACAAACACGTACAGAGATGCCACTGCTTGTTCAATGGCCACTGGGTTGCAGATGGCAAAGAAAATGTTTCTCCAAGATTATTCATTTTTTTTAGCTGCTGGGAGAGAAGGTGAACATGGGAACTTTTATATAGGTTATATGCCCTCTAATGAACATGCCTCTTAGAACCCACACAATGAAATGAAGATATCTTCATCTCAGTTCCCCCTACTTCCACCAAATTGACCCAGAAAATGTTGCAGAACGTTTTTATTTATTTATTTATTTTTATTTATTTATTTATTTTGGTTTTTGGGCCACACCCGGTGATGCTCAGGGGATACTCCTAGCTATTCGCTCAGAAGTCGCTCCTGGCAGGCACGGGGGACCATATGGGGAACCGGGGGATCGAACCGTGGTCCGTCCTAGGTTAACGCAGGAAGGCAGGCACCTTACCTCCAGCGCCACCGCCCGGCCACAGAACGTTTTTATTTTAAATATTATTCTGTCCCTCTATATGAACTTGATTTGTTTGCTTGTTTTTTATTTTGTTTTGGGGCCACACCCAACCATGCTGAGAGGTTGCTGCTGGCTCCTGCATTCAGGGATAACTCCTGGCAGGCACAGGGGGCAATATTGAATGCTGGGGATCAAAACTAGATTGCCTACAGTCCATACCCACTGTAATGTTTCTCTGATGCCTGGAATGCTTTCTAAACATGGTTATGCAGATATTACCTTCACTCTACTAATGACCGGGCTTCAGGCCCTCTTTCTACAACTCAATGAAGGCCAGGCAGAGGGGTAGTCTCTGATGCTTTGTTCAGGAGCAGAACAAACTGGGCTTTGCAGTTACCACACAGACTTGATTATGGAAACAAACCAGCCCCCTGTATTGTTACAGAATGAAGGAGGGGAAAAAAGAATCAGATTAAAATAGAAAGAAAAGGGGCTTAGCAATTGCTCAAATTGCTCTGATGTATTCCACACACACTATTGAAATATTGATAAATATTTTATTGTTATTCCAGGAAAAGCTTTTAAAGTAATACATAAGCCAGCAATTATGGGGAAGGGGTGTGCTGCGAAGGAGAGGTAGTCAGTCTCACAGTGGCAGCCTTAATGAATGGGAGCCCGAGGCAGCAACCCGTCCATTTTTGTTAACGGCAGAAACACACACAAATATCTCTGGTGTAGCACTCTGTGCGGTTGGAATAAATTAAAGGCCTTTGGCTTATGTGTACTCCATGATGTGGTTCTGCCTAATTAAGATGTAGACCGTGATCCAGAAAGCCCTGTTGAAGGAAGGCCTGAATCTCAGGAGCTGTGAAGGCAGAATTTCCTTAATTGGGTGTCTTGGTCTAATGTTGAAGATACTTTGGTTTTCTTTTATGGCCACATACCAGTACTATCTTAAATGTCTTCCGTATAGTCAATGTACATCAATGTATTGATGTGTATGTGCTATATTTATAATTTCCTAGTGCAAGAGTCCCTTATTATTTAATAAAACTTTCTGAACTTTAGAGATCTGGCCAGCAATGTACTTGCCTTGCCTGAGGCAGACCCAGACTCTAGTTCCTTGACCCCATATGGTATGGTATCCCAACTCTCTGATGTGATGCCCCAAGATTCGGAGGTGATCCCTAAGCATAGAGTGAAGAGTAAGCCCTGTGGCCCAAACACTGCCCCCAATTATCATAAAAAATGTGTGTCAACAAAGGTTTTACTGAAATATCCAAATAATGTAATTTAAAGGCCTGCTGTTCTATTCTAAGGCATATATCTGTATTATTTGCAGTCTCACCTCAAGTTTGAAATAAAAGCAAAATTACAGCTTTCAAATCACTCCATGTAATGGATAAAGAACTGAGATCTATGATTAATTGCATTTAAATTAGAAAAACATCTAAGTAAAAAATTTTAAAACACTTTCCCTTTTCAGTTATATGAAAAATAATAATAACCTTTGACATTGTCTGTAAGGCCTACAAACAGGCTTTTACCGTAAATGATTTCTTTTTTCTTCAATGACCTTTAAATAAATATGTGAAAGTAAGAAAGGCACTTACTACAATTAAAGTGATGATTCTGCCAGGACATCAATATAATTAATTGTGTGTGACAGAACTTTTAAAGTAAGCTAAATTAGAGATTCTAGTTTATTTGCTTTAGGTTTTATACTTAGTCAAATGTTATAATTAGAGGAATCTTTGGTTGCTCTTGAAATTATGCCTAATCACGGAAAATCATAATTACATGTTTTTTAAATGATTTTTATTGTAATCAAAGTGAATTACTACTCTTTCACAGTAATATTTAAGGTACATAGTGACAATGAATCAGGGGCATTCCCACCATCAGTATTGTCCTCGCTCCACCCCTGTTCCCAGTATGTGTCCCATATCTCTTTCCTTTGCCCCCCAGAATGCTAGTGTAACTGCTCTCTCTGTGTGTAGCTTGTTGTAGATTGGGTATTGATTCTGTTGCTGTTGACTTTGGGTTTGGTGTTTAAGCCTGATCATTTTTTATTTCCACTCAATGTTCATACATGTTTTTGATTTTTGGGGGGATCACACCCAGATGTGCTTACTCCTGGCTCTGTGCTCAGGGATAACTCCTGGATTTATTCAGGGACTATATGGGGTGCCAGGGATCTAGCCAGGGTCAGCCATATGCAAGGCAAG
>PVKC010009232.1:0-27210 GCA_004027635.1 Crocidura indochinensis
TTTTTTTTTTTTTTTTTTGCCTAAAAATATGGAACGCTTCACGAATTTGCGTGTCATCCTTGCGCAGGGGCCATGCTAATCTTCTCTGTATCGTTCCAATTTTTAGTATATGTGCTGCCGAAGCAAGCACTGGGTTGAGATTCTTACTTGCTTCCTTTTGAGAAGAATAGGGAAGAAAGAGAAAGTAAATAAGTGAGATGCTAAAATAAAGGGAGAAAGCTAATGATGGTATCACTTCTGTCCATGTTTTAGTCACCAGAATTCAGGACTCCTCCAGAAAAAAAGACTGTGCTCAGTAAGAAAGAAAACATATAAGCTTTCTCTGCAGCAGTCTAAAGAGACTATTTCATCTCAACTCAATCCATGGTCTATCCTTCTGTTGGACTTTCCCACTTCAGGTTATGTGCTTTCTTTCCAGAGGGTCAAATTCAGAAAACATTTTTCCAACTTGAGTTTTCGAGTCTTAAGTCTTCTTGACAACAACCAGCATGAAGCCTTGTGTGCCCTAAACCTCTAATTCCTACGAAAACCATTTCAATTTACAGAGAATTGTTAAAGGGTTACCTTCAGTGCTGAAGTGAAGGATTGATATTTCTGACTTTATGACATATGATAGTTTGGATGAGTTATAAAAGTAAGGTAATGTGTGAGGTAATGTGTTATATTCCATTCTGTGAAGTCAGTCCCACAGAAAAATAACTTTTCTTACTCAAACTTAAAATTATCTGTATGAGGTAATGCTATGTTCTACTACTAGAATTTAATTCAATAATTTATAGTATCCATAATCATATCTGAGATAGGGCAGTTTCCTTCCTTTATAATATATTTGATACTTGAAACAGCTGGAGAATGTTCAGAAAATGTTACTCTTTCATATTGATGAGGTCAAAGATGACTTTACAAAAGTGATATTTTTCTAGGTATTTTAGGATTTATGTACTAAGATCAGTCAGGAGAAAGTACTAAGAAAATCTTTCAAGGTCAAAACAAGTTTTAGTTAGATTATTTGGGTAGGATTGTGGTTGTGAACAAAAAGTCTTGTTGCCCAAGAAAATGATTTTTACATGTTCACATGTTAAAGCTTGATGACCAATATCAAAATATTCAGATAAAGACTTTTTCTTTGTTTTTGGGCCACACCAGTTGAAGCTCGGGGTTACTCCTGGTTATGCGCTCAGAAATCACTCCTGGTTTGGGGAGACCATATGGGACACCGAAGATCGAACCGCTGTCCGTCCTAGGCTAGCACTTGCAAGGCAGATGCCTTACCTCTAGCACCACTGCTCCGGCCCCGAGATAAAGACTTTTTGTCTGTGTGCCACAAAATAAATACTTATGAAATAAGGAACTTTTCCCATAAAGGGAAATCTGTGGTATTTTGAGAAGACATTTTGGGACACACCTGGCTGTGTTCAGGGCTTATTTCTGGCTCTGCCATTAGGAATTACTCATGGTAGAACTCATTGGATCATGTGGGATTCCAGGGATCAAAATAGGGTCAGTTGTATGCAAGGCACGCATGTTATTCTTTGTATTCTTTCCCTTGCCCATCAGTGATTTTGTTATAATTTTTCTAACTACTTAAAGATTTGGAAAGGTTGAATTAATGTCTTTTCTCCTGTAATTACAAGGAAATTTTGAAACAATGTATTGAGAACAGGAACACCTGGATTGAATTCCCACATCCGCAATTATTGAGGAAAATATTATGATTGCAATGGGTTAACAAATATGGTTTGTTATTTAAAGAACTTCTGAGTAGAAATATGTTAATTATTTACATGTTTGCAAAACTACTTTAAGGTCACGCAATTATTTCTCAGGGACATAATAAGTATTAGCTATCATGCTTCTAAATGTGAGTTGTAACAATATTATGTGACATTTTATAATGCCTAAAGGAAGATTTAATGTTGGATGAAATGGAGGTTCAAAGAATAGAATGTGACAGTCTCCCTAGACACTCCATTAGGATGACATTTACTGAAATGGCAGTGGCCTCAGGAGTGACACAGGAACGTAATCTCTGCTAGTTACAATCATTTGGGAAAAAAAAAGACTGGTGATAATAAGAATTGAAGTGTCATGTTAAAAATTGATCCATATGATAAAATAGAATGTGCTTTCATACTATAAATTATTCCAAAGTGTGATTCCAATGACTGCATCAATGTCAAAGACTAGTTATAAATCTTATCTAAACTAGAACTAAAATAATTATGAAACATAATGTGTTCATGTGAGGAAAGAATGAGGGAGCTAAAGAAATGAGGAAACATAAACATAGAAAGAAGAGGGAAAATCAAAAGAAATAATTTAATTCTGGGGACCAAATTTAGTAGTATTTTTCCCATGAAAGTAAACTTAAACATAAGACAATAAACATGAATAATATGTATGAACACACATTCTGTAATCACTATCAGAATGATCATGATGTTCCTAGTCTCAGAAATATTTCAACTGGACACAGTCACTCCAAGCTATCTATCTACATATTTAATGGAACTTTCCAGAAATTGAAAGTGAACATTTTAAATTATAACTAAATTATCTTAATGACATCCAAGAGCACAAAGAAGAGTGAGCCAGTTTGTTCTAGCAGATGCTGGGTAGTTGTGGGTCTTTAATGGAATGTGTGTAAGTTTATCACACAGACCACAGATGCTTTCAGTATCATAGTTATTTATTAGCTTATTTACAGCTAAGCCAGGTACACTTCTGAGCTTTATAGTAGCAGCCATAGAAAAAAGAATTTCCACATCTGGAATTGTTGCCCTCATTGCCATAACACTAAGAGATGCTCCTTGTAGACCAAGTTCACATTGTCCAGGTTTACACTGGCCAGGTCCTTTTAAAATATTATCTGAGATTTTCTTTAGGCTGTTTTTGTATGACCTGTCTTTCAGGATTTGTTGCCTGTTTTTTTTCTCCTTGTCCTGTGGCCATCCAGCACATAGTTGAGAGCTATTTCTTTCTCAGACTATACCCCATGGAAGTGAGATTTAAAATGCGAGATCCAGGGGGCCGGGCGGTGGCGCTGGAGGTAAGGTGCCTGCCTTGCCTGCAATATCCTTGGACGGACCGCGGTTCGATCCCCCAGCTTCCCATATGGTCCCCCAAGCCAGGAGAGACTTCTGAGCGCAGAGCCAGGAGTAATCCCTGAGCATCACTGAGTGTGGCCCAAAAACCAAAAAAAAAAAAAAAAATTAGCAAAAAAAATGCGAGATCCAATCATCTTGATTATCTGGTCCAGCCCCCATTCATCTCCACCATAACTATATTGGTTGGTATCTATTTATTGACATGAGAAGCAAGGTGTCATATGGATTCATAACTGATTTTACAACATAAATGTTATTAGGCTTGTGTCTTCTACCTCAAAGAGTTATAAATGTTAGGCTTCTGTCTTTTACCTCAAAGAGTTTTCTCTCTAGCCAATAATAGTGGTTTCTTCCTGTTAACTTGTAAGACTAGAGGAATTTATTATCTGTGGAAAAAAGATTCAAATAAGTACATGGTGGGATCTGACCCTTAAGTCATACATAATAGCTTCCCCAAGCAATGAAAACTTCTCTTAATTTCATAAAAGAATGGAAGAAATGGCAGTTCTCCAGTCCTTGGTTGTCCAGGTGCCTGGCAACATTAGTAGATCATTGACCATGGTGGAGAGAGGACTTTAGGCTATGCACTGAAGTATCTAAGGACTTGTGGTCCTGTCCTATCTCAGTTATATTATATAAACTACTTAATAATAGGTATTAACAGCATGTATTAGCATATGCCAATCTAACGAGAATGGCATTCCTTTTTTCCTGGCACTGTGCAAAGCACACTGTCCAGTCACCAAGCTCAGAATAGCTACTTTCTGAAGATTTTTTTTTTGCTGCTCTGTTTTATTGACTATTTTATTAGTATTTTTATTTGGGGGGGGGCACACCTGCTAGTGCTCAGATCTTGCTCTTGGAGCTGCACTCAGGGATCACTCCTGGCAAGGCTCAGGAGGCCATCTAGGGTACCAGGAATTGAATCTGGGTTACCTACATGCAAATGAGTGACTTACCCACCATACTATCTTTCCATCTCGATTTTATTTTTAATGAAGCTAAATTACAGAATCTTTGCCTAACACATAGTGCTATCTATACAACACATAGTGTTATCCAGATGTCTGCTTCTGGTATAGTAATATTAACTCTTGATTAATAATAATGAGCTTCAAATAGTGGATTTTACCCAAGATAGCAACTAGAACAAAATTAGTTGCTTCAAAATCTTTCTGCCTCATAACCAGATGGTCTTTGGTAATTAAGTAATTTCTATCAGTTTCTCATACATAAAATGGGATGGTGGTATTTACATCACTACATGTTATTTAAATTAAAGGAAACCAAGGCTATGAATTTTGGCTATCCCATTTACTAGTTGGGTGAGTGGGAGCACATTTTTCAATCATTCTGTGCCATAGTATACCAGGGGGCAGGTGTGTTTTAGAATTTTCCCCAACTCACCAGTTGTATGGCATTACATGGGTTAGCTTAGCTCAGAGGAGACATTAAACTTAACATGTGCTTATAAATGCGAATTTTTTGCTTTCATCACATGTCACTTCTTACTAAAGCTATTAGTAGCCAGAAATTTGGTTAAAATGTCAGATAGACCTAAAAAAAGTGTTTTATTAATTTAGAGAGAAAAACATAGGAACTCATGAAAGTTGAAACTCAGTATTAGAAAGAAGTTCGGTATTAACTCATACTCTCACTAGTATGGAAAAGGGGGTCCAAGTACAGTGGGGAGCAACAGCTGTTCTGGGAAACACAGAGGAAGGAGAGATGACAGTTCAAAGAGTGCTGACCTACTTGAGCCACAGAAACTGGCCCCATTACCACTCAGATAAAAATTATCACCCTGTATTTCACAGTTCACAAAGCCCTTCACATCAAGATCAACTATTTTCTCATTGTAGGAGGAGCATATTCTTAGGGGCCAACCTTCAGGTGAGCGCCTCTTCCCCTTTTAGTTCTCCTCTTCTGCTTATTTTTCTCCTAGGGAGTATGGCTTCCATTTTAAACCAGAAGGTAACTTATAAAATAAGTTTTAAAAAAGGCATGGAAATCCCTGCTGTTTCCCCTCATGTACAAGAAGAGCAGTTAATTGGCCTGTCAGATCACAAGACTTCCACAGAGGTCATCTTTGATTGCACTCAGATGTCTCTTGAGTAAACACAGCTGCTCCACTGTTTATCCACTAACATGATCAGAATTCCTCCTGACAGAATAGAATTCAGAAAATACCTGCTCCAAAGGTAAGAGACAGCTTATTAAATTTGTGTCAGGCCCACTGCCTGATACCTTTTAAGCCCAGACTGATTCCTTTCAGGTCCTTGACACATGCTAATTAGCATTAGTCAGTGAGCAGATGCTGAGAGGAGACAGATGCTGGCTTTCTGCTTCTCCTATACTCAGCATGACATCTTTTCATAAATACCAAATGGAATGCTTTAAACAAGTGGAAAATATATGCAAAATGGGTACTTAGATGTATTTAGACAGTTTGCTCATCATAAAACATGGCAAAACTCTTCTCATGCTCTTTTGGGAGATAAAGAATAGAATCACAAACTATTGAACAAAGTAGAAATCATGGTACATGGCAGTCCATCGTGTTGTTCATAATCAAGTTTTTTGCCACGGCTTTTCCTCACTTTAGAGTTTACCACAGTGGGTGATCTTATGGTTTTGTCCTTAGCTAGTTTAGTTCACTACAGTAAATATTTATTTCTGGGTCTAGGATCTGTTCTCAACAATGAGCACACAACACCAAACAAAAGTGAAAACAAACCCTACCCTCAAGGAACTTCCAAAATAAATATGTCAGATGGTTATAAATGTGATGGAGAAAAAGTACTGTATTTTTGTACCATAAAATGCACTCCTCCCCAAAAAGATGCATCTTATGGAGTGAATGCCCCCTGAAGCTGAAACCTGAGTGCAAGAGAGGAGACCATCTAAAAACTATGTGTGTTTTATGGTCAGATGTGTGTTATAGAGCAAAAAATACAGTAAGTTATTAAAAGGAGAATTGATTTGGGCTTTAAATAATCTGTACAGTGGTCTTCCCAAGAGAAAGGAAGCCAAGCCAACAAGGCAGAAATCAGGAAGAGAAGTCTGGGAATAAGGGTCAAAACACAAAATAATCCTGGTGTGCACAGAATGAGTGTGGGACAGAATGGTAGTAAGTGAAAGGGGTGGTAAGTGCTCAAGACCACTTCAAGACACTCACAAGGACATTATCAGGCTTGTGCTTCAAACAAGTCACAGACTGTAATTTAGGAACAAACCTCTTACCAGAGAGATAACACAGCAGGGAAGCCACTGGCCTCGAACACAACAAGCCTAGGTCCAATCCCAAGCACCATATATGGTCTTCCAAGTATTACCAGGAATGATCCCTCGACATAAAGCCAAGAGTCACCCTGAAAACTGTCTTTTATGGCCAAAGAAAGATAAATAACAACAAAACCAAACAAACAGACCCTTGGAGAGCTAGGGGCAAAGCAGATACCCCAACAAGACTTCTGCAATGATACAGAAGTATTATTTGCTGGTAACATGCATAGGGATAGAATAGAGGTGAAAGAAGTCAGACTCCATATAGATCTTAAAGAAAAACAAGGGGAATTTTTCCATAAATTGAGCATAGTGTGTAAAAGTAACAGAGCAGTCAAAGATGCCATCATCAAGTTTTGAACCTGAGTAATTGGAAGGACACTGGGAAGAAACTTATTTATGAAACAAGCAGAGGGCATTTTTACATTAATTATAACCATATTGCAAACAAAGGTTCATGGATAGTAAACTATTGAGAGCCTGGCACATAGCAGACATTGATTATACTTTTAACAAATAATCTGTTTTTAAGATCGTTTGATAGTCAATAATAAGTACAGGTCCTAAGTATTTTCCAGAATTAGTAGAAGAAAGGAAGACAGAAAGAATATTTTCCCCCAAATAGTTCTGCCTCCCTTTCCTCTTAATCTTTAGATCATCGGACAAGAAGCTGACATGCCTAGCAGGAATTGTGAAATATTGAATTCAATAAATTGATGTGATACTTGCTACGAGAAGACACCTCCCCAGTCAGTTTTCCTTGAAAATGAATACTGAAAACAATTATGGAAGAGTGGCTTGAGTGAAAAATAAAAAGCAAAGTAGTAGTAGGTCATCCACCTCATTAGTAAAATTGAAAATCCCTAAAGAACATACTCAAGTCCAAGTTTTTCAGGAAACTCTCAAGATTCTGTACAGACTAAATATGATTTAATTTCTAAAACCTTGCCAGATTTCTAAGATGCAGAAGGCTGACAAATTAAATGGGGGGAGGGGGATTAATGCAATTGTCATTTAGATAATATGTAATGTATAACCAATGAATATTTTTTTGTGTGTGGTTTTTGGGTCACACCCGGCAGTGCTCAGGAGTTACTCCTGGCTCCATGCTCAGAAATTGCTCCTGGCAGGCACGGGGGACCATATGGGGCACCGGGATTCGAACCGATGACCTCTTGCATGAAAGGCAAACGCCTTACCTCCATGCTATCTCCCGGAACCCAATGAAGATTATTTTTAAGGTTTATAGTAAAAGCTGTATGTAAGAATTAATGATCAAATTAATCCATTGAATATTTGCAAAGAATAAGATTTATCAGCACAAATAGCTCCTGACAATTTTGTTACATGTTCAAAAACTACATATCTTCTGGGTTTTAAGAAAAAAAATTGAAGTCATTATAAATGGTTGGCTGTGGGAAATATTTTCTGCTGTCAACTGATTTGAAATAGATCAAATTAAGAGCTTATAACTTCCCTTAGGATTTAATTAAGTATGAATGTTTTTAAAAAGTAAAACCAATAAAAAATCAACTTCCTTTAGACTCCTACATCATATATTTTATTATATTTCCACTTCAGATAAACTGCTTCTCTTTCCAACTAGAAATAAAGTGGAAAATAGGTTTAAAATAAAAATAGTACTAGGAGCCCGGTGGTGGCGCTGGTGGTAAGGTGACTGCCTTGCCTGCGCTAACCTAGGGCGGACCTTGGTTCGATCCCCCGGTTCCCCATATGGTCCCCTGTGCCTGCCAGGAGCGACTTCTGAGCCAATAGCCAGGAGTAACCCCTGAGTGTCACCGGGTGTGGCCCAAAAAGCCAAAAAAAAAAAAAATAGTACTACAGTTGTTCAAGTCTAAACTTTGAGAAAGATTAATCTAAGTACAAATGCTTTGGAAAAGTATTTAACTAACCAGTGTGAAAGTAAAAATGCACATAAATTCTCCAGTAACAGCCAGAACTGTTGCAATTTAATTCCACAGATTAATCTAATGTTATTGTTATTTTGTCTCTCCCTGAAAATCACATCTTTCTCTCCCCACCCAAATCATTCACTCTTATAAAACCAACTTAGCAAAATCAATAAGTGGGCTAGCAGTGTAAATTTAATTATAGTGAAACTCAGATAAACATTAACTCTAAGACATTTCTTGGTCTATAGAGTGATAATGGAATTAAGTAGAATTATTTCATCATTCCTGCATTAAAGAAGCTATTATTTTCAACTCTTTTTCGGGTTTGCAAAATAGGCTATGGGCATTAAACATGAGTTAAACTAATGTATTTCTACCTTACGCTTAAACATAGTCGCTGCATTTTCAGAGCATAGTAGAATATAAGAAAGATTCACACTAAACTCCAGCCAAAGGAACTAGTACTCGAGTCACACAAGTGCATAATGTGTGCCCTTGCTTCCTGACAACCACTTTACTTGAATCTCCATGGACCCAGGAAATAGTCATAAGTCTTGCTTTCCTCCAGGCCTGCATGTTGAGTCATGCTAAACAAACTGAATCACTCTAAGCAGAACCCACCTTGAAGTCTCTGCTTGAGCACTACTACAACTACTACAGGAATCCTTAGCACACCTCTTTGGCATTTCTTTTTTTTTTAACATGTATACAATATATATATATATATTGATTTTGAGGCCACACCCACTGATGTTTAGGAGTTATTACTGGCTATGCACTCACTCAGAAATCACTCTAGCTTGAGGGACCATATGGGATGCCGTGTTCTGTCCTAGGTTAGCACATAAAGGCAGACGCCCTAACGCTTGCACCACTGCTCCTGCTCCACCTCTTTGGCATTTCTATATCAGCACACTTACCTCATAACAAAACTAAGTCTACCCTTGTCAAACTCGGAATGGAGCTGATCTTCAGAGATTGGTGCCTATTGATATGAAGTGTGATATACTGATAACAAGATGATAGAAAAGACAATATGTGCTTCCATTGACTATGTGCACAGTGCTGAAAGATGTGATAGAAGATACATTCTCTGAGGGTCCCGTATGAATAACTATAAATATAATGATTGTAGAAGAGTCAAGGCCAGCATTAATGCTTTGGGCTAAAGAGGAAGCTAAAAGGAAAATAGGGGTCCCTGCAAGGAGAGGAGAAACAGGAACACAATTTTGAAAACAGAACAAGACCACTAATAGCAAGGTTGCATGAAGCTGAATGAAAGGTGAAAGGAGGGTAAGGAGGACTGAATACGTAAAGTATATAGGGAGATTTTATTGCTTATCCACTAAGAGACTGGACCTTGGATCAATTTTGGAAAAATTGGCCTCAATTCCTTGACTTATCTGTACTTGGGGAAAAATCACAACTTTCCTAAGCCCTTGTTCTTCCACCTGCAAAATGAATATGAAAATAATAATTTTGTCAGAGAGATAAGATAAATATTTAAATCCTTAGCATGAAACATACATATAGCAAATGTTATCTTAGTGTTAGGACACATATAGAAGGCTTACCTGGATTATAATCAAAAGAGGGCTGGGAATATGTGTCTAGATAGAAGATTCTATCTATGGGAAATTTCCAGGCTGCTTTGTATTACAGTTTTTTTTTTTTTTTTTGGTTTTTGGGTTTTTGGGTCACACCAAGCTGCACTCAGGAGTTACTCCTGGCTCCATGCTCAGAAATCGCCCCTGGCAGGCACAGGGGACCATATGGGATGCCGGGATTCAAACCACAGTCCTTCGGCATGAAAGGCAAACACCTTACCTCCATGCTATCTCTCCAACCCCTTTGTATTACAGTTTTGATTTCTACATATATATTGCATATTCTATGCATTATGTGTACTGTTAATAGAATTCCCAACATTCATTTCAAAGCACTATATCAATTCTTACAATATTGGCTTTCTGAAACTAACGATCTTAGCTAGCTAGCATAGCATTCAGGCCATCTGTTGGGATTTTTTCTTGTTAGTTTACTTATTAGTTTATTTTTCTTGTTAGTTTATATTTTCTTGTTAGTTTATTTGATTAAAACTCTCATTTAACAGGCAAATGCTCTACCACTGAGCTACACTGCTGCCCCCAAGGGTATTTATTGGAAGGTTATACAGTTTTCAACCTTGTACCCCATTAGCCCAATTGGTTAGCAAGCTGACAACTATGTCCTTTTTCTTATTTCTTATTTGCAAGTATAGTCACCAGTAGATAAATTAACTCTTAAACTTTTACATTATTTTAGATTTACTTGTTTCATCTCAGTTATGCTATAATCCCTTTTAAGGAGAAAATCATATCCCTCATTTATGACCTTCACAAGTAACTCACAACTCTTAACTATCTTTGTTGATCATTAATTAATCATTAATAATAATGGTTGATCATTAATAACCAATAACTTGATCTAATTTATGATACTTAACTTGATGACAGAGATCTATTAGAAATCGTATTAAAAGTATTTGTTATGGTACCACCGCACACCACAGAGAATGGCACACATCACAAAGAATGAGAACAAAGAGTGTTGGGGAAATGGAGAGAAAAGAACTCTTATCCACTGCTGGTGGGAATGCCATCTAGTTCAACTTTTATGGAAAGCGATATGGAGACTCCTCCAAAAACTGGAAATCGAGCTTCCATACGATCCAGTTATACCACTCCTAGGAATATACCCTAGGAACACAAAAATACAATACAAAAATCCCTTCCTTACACCTATATTCATCACAGCACTATTTAGCATAGCAAGACTCTGGAAACAACCAAGATGCCCTTCAACAGGCGAATGGCTAAAGAAACTGTGGTACATATACACAATGGAATATTATGCAGCTGTCAGGAGAGATGAAGTCATGAAATTTTCCTATACATGGATGTACATGGAATCTATTATGCTGAGTGAAATAAATTAGAGAGAGAGAGAGAGAAACGCAGAATCGTCTCACTCATCTATGGGTTTTAAGAAAAATGAAAGACATTCTTGCAATAATAATTTTCAGGCACAAAAGAGAAAAGAGCTGGAAATTCCAGCTCACCTCATGAAACTCACCACAAAGAGTGATGAGTTTAGTTAGAGAAATAACTACATTCTTACCTGTCCTAATAATGAGAATGTATGAGGGAAGGTAAAAGCCTGTCTAGAGTACAGGCGGGGGCTAGGTGGGGAGGAGGGAGATTTGGGGCTTTGGTGATGGGAATGTTGCACTGGTGATGGGTGGTGTCCTTTACATGACTGAAACCTAAACACAATCATGTATGTAATCAATGTGTTTACATAAAATAAAATATGTTATTAAATAAAAGTATTTGTTGGGCCGGGCGGTGGCGCTGAAGGTAAGGTGCCTGCCTTGACTGTGCTAGCCTAGAAACGGACCGAGGTTCGATTTCCCAGTTTCCCATATGGTCCTCCAAGCCAGGAGCCACTTCTGAGCGCATAGCCAGGAGTAACCCCTGAGCGTCACCGGGTGTGGCCCAAAAACCAAAAAAAAAAAAAAAGTATTTGTTATTTTGCTGAAATATTACCTGATAAACTTAGTGAGGCTACCTTGAGAAATGATTGTAAATATTATTAGATATATTTCTAATTTAGTGGGGAAAATCTGTGGGGTCTAAATTGTCTGAGCTTTTTTATTTTTTTCTTTTGGTCTTTGGACTACACCTAGTCATTCTTAGAGTCCACTTTTAGCTCAGTGCTCAGTTAGGAGTCACTCATGGAGGTGCACAAGAGACCATAGCAATGATAGGCATAAAACTTGGTCGTTCTGCATTCAAATCTCATGCTCTAGTCCATTAAGTCATTTCTTAAGCCCCACTTTTCTAAAATTTAGCAAAATCTCTGAAATTTCCTCCAAGAGGACTACTCACCCTGTAAATATGTCATTCTTAGCTAAAAATAATTTAACTGCTTATTCACCTAAATTTCTTGAAAATTTTATTTATGATAAAACAGATTCTTGGGACTGTAGCCATGGTGCAAAGCGGTAAGGCATCTGTCTTGCATGCACTAGCCTAGGACGGACTGCGGTTTGATCCCCTGATGCCCCATATGGTCCCTCAAGCCAGGAGCAATTTCTGAGCACATAGCCAGGAGTAACCCCCGAGCATCAGGTGTGGCCCAAAACCAACCAATCAAAAAAAAAGATAAAAACAGATTCTTGTTTTGCATATTATACAAATTCATATTTGCATATTATACAAATTCAAATGAGATAAACAGCCAGGCTTAAAGAGCCAGCAAATTTGAGGAGACTTTTTTTTTTAATTAAACCTGTGCCTTTCTAAGTAGATTTCCAATTTGATACTTAAACGTTTGCTTTACAAGAGAGAAAAGTCTTTCTGCCTTGATTATGCTTTAATAACTATGGTTCAATGACCTTCTATTCCTCTTCTCCCAGACTTACTATCTTTCATCATGCACAGTCTTACATTATAGAAATTCATTAAAAAATTCCTAGACTTGGGGCCGGGCGGTGGCGCTAGAGGTAAGGTGCCTGCCTTAGGACGGACCGGACCACGGTTCGATCCCCCGGTTCCCATATGGTCCCCCGTGCCTGCCAGGAGCGACTTCTGAGCGCATAGCCAGGAGTAACCCCTGAGCGTCACTGGGTGTGGCCCAAAAACCAAAAAAAAAAAAAAAAAAAAATTCCTAGACTTTAAAAGTCATTCCACTGATAGAACCTTTATAAGTATAATGTGCAAAAATTTTCTTTTATTCAGTGAATCTCACAGTAAAAACTTCTTACTCAGCCAAAGAAATAGGAATACCCAAATTTAGCAGGAGCAGAAATTTGTAAACAAGAGCCCTTAGTTCGATCCCAAGTATGGAAAATGGTTTCCCAAAAGGCATTAGAAATAACCCCTGTACACCAAGCTAGGTTCAGCCTTTGAGTACCAAGATAGGTGCAGTCCCTGAGTACTTGCCATATGTTCCCAAACCAAAGAACTTCATATATCTGAGCTATCCGGGAGAATTATTTGTCTTTGAACCTCTTTTTCTTGTCTGTGACAAGAAATAGTTTTCACTTTTCAGGTCAATTATGATAAATACGTATTCATAATTTTAAGAACACCATGTATCGTGATATGCTTAATGTTTAGTAAGAACTAAAAGAGAGAAAAATACTGTATATGCCATATTTCAGTTTATGTGTGATCTGCTTCCATATTCTGAAAGAAGTCACCTATCTGGAATCTCTCCACCGTAACCATGGTACTGTGCAAAGTCCTCTAAATTATTTAAGTGATGACTATAAAAGTTCTTATATATTTTTATATAAAGCTGGTCCTAGAATAATGTCCATTCAATTTAGCCTCAATATAATGTGAGAAAAAAATGGCTTTCAGCCAGACCACTGTCTGTATGTCCATCCTATGTGTCACGGCTTTCTGTGCTAATTCTGGTTTCCTCCCATCAAAGAAGTGCACTCACTCAGCACATTGCATATCTACACTGTCCCAGTTCACAGGAGGTTTTCTCCAGTTGCAACCCTGAGAGGAAATAAACAGATGGGAAAGTGAATAATTATAGCAGGTTTTTCTAATATTAGAAGTGATTGTTGTCCTTATTGAGAATTTTGATGATCAAAAAAAAAAACATAACGTAAGGATTTAACTCCTTATTGCATCAATCAGCCTGTGGTAAAATTGCTCTTCTTATTCATGTTAATGTCACAGTTCCCAATAATCTATCAATGACATAACTTTAGGACAGACTGTACTACCATATTTGCAAGGGGATAGAACGTATTTATCATCTTTCTACATTCTATAATAATTTTTCAAATGTTTTTAGTAACTGGATCTTGAACAGAAGAAGAAAATTATGGAAAGATTCTCAGTACTCTCTTAAATACATATTATTCTAGAGACTAAGGAGGTAGAACAAATGGTTATCATGCTTTTTTTACATGTAGGAGAGTCAGCTTAATCTTTGGCCTCATATAGTCCATAGTGCACCTCACCAGGAACAGCTTCTGAGCACTGAAGATATTTAAGTCTGAAGACTTTCCCTCAAAATTAAGAAAGTTATCCATAAATATGCTAGATTTGACACATACTCTAAGAACACCAAATGGGATTATAAAACATATATTTGAAAACTTAGACTCATTATAGCATTATTCACAAGAACAGCTATCTGGAAACAAGTGCCCAAGAATAGATGAATAGATAAATTATGTCATAGGGGCCAAGAGATAGTACATGTGCATGTGCCCAACCCAGGTTTAATTCCTGATACCACATGACCTCCTAGTGCCACTTGGTGCAGCACTGGAGGACCCCAACACTGTCCAGGTGATCTGGTAATTCAGTGTTAGAGCAATAATATATCTGCAGGCTCTTGCATTGAGCTACCAATAAGAAACAAAATGAAATCACGTAATTCATCATTATTGTGAACAGATCTAGAGAGTATGATGGTTAGAGAAATCAGTCAGAAGAGAGACAGATAATGATCTATATTAATCATATATGATATATAAAGACACACAGTAAAGTTTTAACAATTGGCCAAAAGCAAAATATTGAAAGTCAGCCTATTGAACTAATTTTACCAAAGGGTAGGGTGGAGTGTGGTGGGACCTAACTGTGAAACATTAGATGAAGGATGCATACACTCGTGTTGGGTGTAGAGTTAGAACACTATATGTTTAAAACTCTATTAAAGAATTTTGAATCATGGTGCTCCAATTAAAAAAATTATAGGAGGGGCTGGAGAGATGGCTCTAGAGGTAAGGTGTAAGCGCTAGCCTAGGACGGACCGTGGTTCGGTCCCCCGGTGTCCCATATAGTTCCACCAAGCCAGGGGCGATTTCTGAGCGCATAGCCAGGAGTAACCTCTGAGCGTCAAACAGGTGTGGCCTCCCAAAATATTATAGGAACCTAGCGGAAGGCTGAGGAATGTCCCCTGGAATAAGGGTGGAAGGAAGGGGGCACTCTAGTGATAGATGTGGTGTTGGAACAATGTATGACTCAAGTAATCATAAACACTATTGTAAATCACAGTAAATAAAATGGAAAATTGTTTTGTTTTGTTTCATTTGGGGGTTGCATGTGGCAGTGCTCAGGTTTTACTCGTGGTTCTGTGTTCATGGATCATTCAAGACCATCAGATGCCAAGGATAAAACCTGGGTCAGCTGTAAAGAAAGCAAGAGCCTTAACCCCTATGCTGTCTCTGTAACAGCCCTATATTTTTAATGAAAGCAAACAAAAACAAAAAGGAATTTGGTTCTACATTGATTAAATCATCCAAATTTCTTGAAATATGCCTTCATATTTACTACAATCTATTCAAATATAGCAACTCCTAAACTCACTGTTATGAACCAGATGTGTTTTAATATTGTACAATTAAATATGGCTTATAAAATGAAAGAATCAATTGACTAAAGAGATAGTACAGTAGATACAGCATGTGCCAAGTACAGGGTTAACCCAGTTTCAATTCTTAGCATTCCATATGATACCTCGAACACTGCCAGAAGTTATTCCTAAGTGCAGAAATTAGTAACTGCTGAAAACAGTTGAGTGTGTCCAAAAACCAAAGTAAAATAAAATAAAATGAAGGAATCAAAGATTAAGTTATTTCAAACAAATTTGACATTTCACAATTTAGAAAAATTAAATAATAAATTTTGACCAACAATGTACTATAGTGTTTATTTAATATCCAGGAATCATAAACTTGATCTCCTAACCTATATTTCCATAAGAGCATTTAAATTATTTCCATTCCTAAATTTGATAGCAAATAACAATAGTGCACTTTTTAGCATAGCCCCAAATTCATATTTTACTATAGTCCTGTTTTACTTTGTTTTGTTTAGTCAGACTTACATGGTATTTTTTAAAAAATGATGGGTGTCTTGGGGATAAAGTAATATTGTATGTCTAAAACATTAATACGATTGTAAATCCTGATACCATAATTTTATTTACTTTGGTTTGCGGAACTAGCAGTGTTCATGCTCATAGCTTAGTCCTACCTCTGTGCTCTGGGTTACTCCTGGTATTGCTCTGGGAACCATATGTAGAGTCAAGGGTCAGTCCCTGGTTGGAAGCATGAAAGACAAACACATTATTCTTGTAATATTTCTCTGGCTCCATACTTCAATGTAAAAGAACAAGAACAATCAGTGCTGGCAGCATATGGGAAGAAAGAAACTCTCATTCATTTCTGGTGGTAAAGCCATCTAGTCCAGCCTTTCTGGAAAGAAAATATGGATATTCCTCAAAAAACTAGAAATTGAGCTCCCATATGATCCAGCAACACCACTCCCAGGGATATACTCTAGAAGCACAATACAAAAATGCCCTCTGCACGCATATGTTCATTAAAGCTCTATTTACAATAGCCAGAATCTGGAAATAACCCAGATGCCAGACAACATATTAGTGGCTAAAGAAACTATGATGCATATACACAATGGAACATTATGCAGCTGTCGGGAAAAATGAAGTTATGAAATTCTCCTATACATGGATGAACATGGAAACTATTATGCTGAGTGAAATAAATCAGAGGGAGAGAGAGATGGACATAGAATAGTCTCACTCATCTGTGGGATTTAAGAAAAATAAAAGGCAGGATGGTAATATTACCCAGAGACAATAGAGATGAAGGCTGGAAGGACCGGCCCACACTATGAAGCTTACCACAAAGGTTGGTGAGTGCAGTTAGAGAAATAATGACACCAACAACTATCATGACAATGAAAGTGAGTGAGAGAAATAGAATCCATGTCTTGAAGATAGGCAGGGGATGAGAGAGAAGGGAGATTGGCATTTGTGGGAGGAAGGTTGCACTGGTAAAGGGAATATGAACTTTTTACGACTGAAACCCAGCCACAGACATGTTTGTAATGATAGCACTTAAATAAAGATATTAAAAATAAATTAATATAAATAAATGAAACAGAAATATGCTTTTACATGACCATAAAAAGAAAAATGAAATAAAGTAAAAAAAAAATAATGGTCATCAGAACAGATTACCTAAATCTAATTATCTGGATGGGGAGTGAATAGAAGGTAACTGGTAGGAACCTTTCTGGTTATGTAACTTTCCCCTGTGATATCCTCAGTATGTTTGGTTCTGGGTTTCCTGCTATCTCACTCGGTTAACCAGGTGGCAACATAAAGTGGTAATAATCAAGTAGCAATTATGGCAAAGAAAAAGCCACTGTCTGAGATGAATGTTTCGATGGTATCTTGTTTTAACAGCTCTAAATGTAATTGTCTAAATCAGATGTCTTTTTAGAATTTAGATTAACTGCCTGTATTCTTGTTCCTCTTCTCCTTCGACTTCCAAAAGTTTCACCTAAGGTCCTAGTCCATCTGATTAATCTTTAAGAAAAATGTTTAGTTTGAAAAATAAAGACCAGAGCCTGAGAGATAGCATGGAGGTAAGGTGTTTGCCTTGCACGCAGAAGGACTGTGGTTCAAATCCAGGCATCCCATATGGTCCCCCGAGCTGCCAGGGGCAATTTCTGAGCATAGAGCCAGGAGCAACCCCTGAGTGCTGCTGGTGTGACCCCAAAAAAAACAAAATAAATAGATAAATAAATACCAAAGTTAAAAACTCTAAAACTAAAATAATATAACCAAAATTACAGTGAAACTATAGTGAAACCAAAAATACAGTGAAAAAAAATGTAAGCCAGAAAAGTTTCTATGATTTTTGCTTGATTTCTCCAATAAGCATCCACCTCGGTAACAAATATTGCTTAAGCAAATAACCATTACATAAGTCCAAATTGTCATTTAGAAGAAAAACTGTACTAAAGTTTTGAGTGTCATAAATTTATAAAGTAATACAAATTACTTACTTCAAAATGCATGTGATCAAGTTCCTATTAAAAGAAAATATACCTATAACTTAAAATTCCACATCATAATATTCAGTTCCTGCTTTTTCATTGCTATGCCTTCCTACTTATGTTCAAAAGCTTTGCTTTTCAATATTCAGGATTTTACTTGCTTCTATGTATAGTAGTTTTGATTGCAGCTTAGCCTATCCTTGATCCAAAGCCATGATCAGTCTGCACAAACTCCCTACTCCGAAAACTGTGCAGAACAAAACTCTGCCAAGTGAAACCTATTTCCTGGAAAAAGGGTCTAAGGGCCCAGAAAATTTAGTAATTTCATACTGAAAAGATTTAATCTGAAGATCTTCCCTGTACTTTCTGATGACCTATGCTTCAGGCTCTTAAACACTTCCCGAGTCGGGTGATCATGGCCCTTGAAGGTAACCCCTCTCTTGATTTTCAGTTTTCAGTTTCAGATAATCAGACTATCTCTGTGACCTGAACAAATCACAAGATATCTGAGCCTGAGTTTCTCCAAATATAAAATAACAGTGATGATTTCTAAAGTCATACAAAAGAAATTCTTGCTAGTTACATTAATGACCAGAACTGAAATGTTTTTTGGATTTGAAGGATCTCACCAAAGGGGTGAGATCTTTTTAAAAGGTAGAAGCTGTCCATTTTTAACATTTGCACAGCAAGGCATTTTCAGCACTACTGAGCAGCGGCTCTGCCTCCCATTCCCTGAGGCACTCTCATTTCTTTGCCAGCTGCTGACCAGTGTCTGCCTGTAGAGCCTGGTTGGCACTTCTTAGCTCTCAGCAGAAGTCCAGGATTCCCCAAAAATTGATTGCCAAGGTCAGTTCTCAATCATCTGTGCTCATCTGTTTCTCTAAATGTTTGTCCCCCTTACTCATGTCCATCTTTTAAAACTGTTCTATCTTTAGGCCCAGTGACATTATACTACTTTACCATTTTCTGACCATTCTTCTGTCTTGTTCTTTGATTCTTTTTTGTTAAGATCTTTGAACCATACCTAGAAATGCTCACAGATTACTCCTTTATTCCTGGTTCTGCACTCAAGAAGTATGACTTAATCTCAACTATAAACAAATGTTTGAATTCTGTATCTCACTCATGATGATTGAATATAAAAATTAAAAAATAAACAGAATTATCCCTGGCACTGTTCAGGGGACCATATGGGATGCTGGGGGTTAAACCTGGGTTATCTGTGTACAAAGCAAGTTCATCCTTACTCATTGTTCCAGCCCCATCATTACTTGACTTTTTTTTTCCATATTTACCCTGTTAAAAATAGACAGACTTTGGGAGCTAGGAGATAGTTCAGATGTAGAGCACAGCACCTTATTGCCCCCTAAGCTAAAAAGAAACTGAAGCCCACACTGCCAAGGATATGGTCTGGCCTTGTCCCCTTAAATATTGAAGCAATTGTGTGTGTGTGTGTGTGTGTCAGCAGCAGAGCACATATCTTCCGCTGATAGATTGACATTTTTTACTTCACTGGGAAAATTCTAAACCTCAATGCTCCTTTTATCCATCACTACTTACTTAGGTAGCCTTAAACTAAGATCTTGGTTTCATTTCTCCCTGAGAAAGGAAAGGGCCTATTGAAGTACATAGTGCCATACTAGTAGAACCAAACCTTATTATCTTCCATTAGTGTGGGGAACAGCATCAGGAGGCCAGTGAAAATCTGTGACCTTTCATTGTGGTAAGCCTTAAACATCTATTCTGAGAACTTCATTCTACAGCTATGGAAATCTACCTTCATGTGGAATTCTGGGTTACCACACAGAAGGATATGGGAGTAAGAAGGTGAGCTGAATATTCAAATGTTGCAAAACTGAAGATAATATCTCTTAAACAAAGTTAAAATATATACTTTAAGAATAAAATGTAAGACAGAAGGAATAAACTGGTATAGAAAACTTGACAGCTTTTTTCTATTTATAAAAAATTAAACACGATTGCAACTCTAAGAACTTTGTTGATAGAGGGTGCTTTATATAAAATAAAACAATCTGATCACATAAAACATTGGATTCATGTTTTAAATAGAACATGACATCAATTTACACAATACATATATTTACATTAGTTCAAATGTCAGAGCACAGAATGGCAGGATCCATTAAATAGTTCATATAACTTAAGATTTACATACACACAAGCATATGAACAAATATGAGTCTGCTAGAATAAAGATTTAAGAGTCAATCAGATACCTACATATGTATGGCAACAAAAAAATGAGTTTACATTTTCAGTAAGTTCTTTGTACAAGGATATGAAATGTACAGAATGAAAAGTAAACAGTCAAACAAATATAACTTTAATTGCACTATTTGTCTAACCACAGATGGTATATGACATTATCTAGGAAAAAATTGTCAGTGCTATGTTAATACTGGATCTAATTGATAAAATTAACTGAATAATTCTGAAATCTAACTTTACTTTGGGCTTCATAAATAATTGATTATTTAATCCTTCCATTTATATATTTTAGAAATAAAACTAGGTCATTATTTCTTTTCTTTAAAGTAATACAACTAGAATTCAAATATATTTTATAGTAAAACTTTTTTAAGAACATCCTCACTGAAATATTTTTTTTTATTTCAAGAACCTTTAATGATAAACAGAGTCAATCAGCTATCACCACAGATTCGTTTCAAAATAATCAGGAGTGCTAAAGACTAAGACACAATTTTCTAGAATTTCAACTTTGGGAGAAAAGGAAGTCTTTCTCTAGCACAGTGAAGAACCAAAGTGGCTTGCCACGTTCCCTATCAAACATTTAAAATAGCCATTTGATTATATTTCAAAAAAACAAAACAATTTCTCTCCTGATGTTTATAGTTCGCAGACCACACACAAAGTTAAATATGGAAAGATTAAATGACTCTATCATACAAATACAGGCACAGAATTAGGCCGATGCCACAAAAGGTGTGTCTGAAAACATTGAATTGACTGAATCCGAGTCAGATTTCACTCTTGTGGACTTTAAGATGCCTTCAGCTATCACCGTTTCACTGGGAAAGAGCTTGACTTTCCCATTCTGCCCTGCAGTAGTATCCTTCAGGGGCTCCAAAAACACCACCCTTTTACCAGCACTTGCCTTGCGTTCATCAGTGGGGGCATCACCCGTGGGGCCAGGGCTGAGAACAGAGGAAGGAGCACTGCTTTGGCTTAGCATGTTTTTTTGTCTTTTGGTTTTACACTTGCAAGGACACGGTGTCAGATAGAGGTACAAAAGCACTAAAATGATGCTGGCAACGCAAGCGGCAAGAGTAGTAAAAGCTGTGTTGAATGCTTCGTGGGCATGAGATCTGTTTGTGGTGAAATTGCTCACATTGATAGTGACATCCACAGTTTCATTTAACAAGCGATGCCTATTTATTGCAATACAGGAATACACTCCGGCATCCTCAAAACGAGGACTTTTTATAACAAGACTTCCATTGTGAAACACATGAAAGTTTTCCATCTCTTTCTCTGGCTCCAGCAGTTTGTTATGCGGACTCACCCATCGGAAATCAGTATTTGCGTTACTGGTCTTGCTGTCACAATGAACGACTAGCCTGACCCCCACTTGAGCCTCATGAATAAAGCCGAGTGCATGAAAGGAACCATTGATGATACTGTCCGAGCAATTCATAAATCTATCCTGGAGCAGAGGTATGGGATGGGAATGCCTGGAGTCAGACCACAGGTAACAGGTATAGTCACTCTTAAAATCCATCATTGGGCTAAAATGCCTGTGGTACCAAAAGATGAGCAACGAATAAACTGAACAGTCACAAACGAATGGGTTTCCATGAAGGTAGATGCCTCTCAGCTGTTTCCCTGACACTAAATTTATATGATGCATCGGCAGGGAAGAGATCCGGTTATAAGAAACATCTAGGAACATTAATTCTGTCAGCTTGAATCTTCCAACATACAAATCCATTGGAAACTGCGTTAAAGAGTTTCCACTTAGGTAGAGTTTTTGCAGTTGGGAAAGCCCCCCGAATGCAGAAGGATCGAGATAGGAGATGTGATTGTTGTATAGCAGAAGTACTTCCAGCACCTTCAGCTCTTGGAACACAGCACTTTTGACAGATTTCAGCTTATTAGATGATAAATCAAGACACTTCAAATTGGGAGTAATGGAAAAAGTGCCCGTGGAAATGCTGGTGATATTATTATGCCGAATAATCAGGGTATTCAGCTTTACAAAAGAGACTGGACTCCACTCAGAATCCAGAAGCCCAATCCTGTTATAGCTCAGATCCAGTCTCTTAATCAGTCTGAACAAGTTTCCAGGCACCTTGGACAGGTTTTTGTTGGTGCAGCTCACGATATCCGTGGCACAGATACAAGTGGTGGGGCACACCCCCGAGGCTCCACGACTCACAGTCACAGTGATGACCAACAAGCACAGCAGTTTCCTGCAGCCAGGTCTGACAACTCCAGGCAGGAGGTGAGAATGCAAAGACATTATGGGCGCCTCCAGTCACTTCCTGATGCCTTTTTCCACCAGCTCAGCCTCCCACCAGTGAACCTGGTAAAAGATCAATATTTAAGAGGGAGAGGGGGGAAAAAAGCAAAGTTAACTTCGGCGAGTTAACCATTAAGAACCACATATTTTCTTTTTCCATCCTTTGAAATCACCGCCTGGAATCCACATGGGGAGGCTAGGATAGGGAGGGGGAGGCTATCACGCCTTTTTATTCAATACACTTTCTTTAGGGGACTCCTGCTTACAGCTATTAACAGTCACAATCTCAATAGTCAATAAAACCATAGCAGCATCTAAACTATATATATACATGTATGCACCCACATAATCAGAGGGTGCGTTTGCATATACTTTTTAATAGCTAATAAAAAAATCCACAAATGCATCCTATAAACAATACACAGAAATAATTAGCAAGCTTCCCAGTAGAAGGTAACTCACAGATCTAGGATGTCTCCGGGGCACAGGAGATGGACCTCCCAAGGTGGTGTTATCTGCAAATCCGGGAGTTTGCAGGCGTCTGTCTGTCTGTCTGTCTGTCACTCCAGCATCTTCCGAGTTCTTTCCCCTGAGTTCCCGGCGGGCGGCAGCCTCTCTCTGGCTCTCTAACTTTGAGCACTTTCAAGCAACAGTAGCGGCAGCAGCAGCAGCAAACCCAGACATTGCAATAGTCTCCCGTAGGTTCTCTGATTTTCTTCTCCACATTGCTCGGGGATGGGAGGGAAAAGTCCCACCCAAGCCCTGCAACCGATGGTGAGCTGAGAGCCCGGACAAGGAGCAGAGAGAGGTATTGGCCCCCGGCTGGACACTGTTGCTGGACCTAGATTCCCTCGATGGCTCCCAGATTTTATTCCCGAGCTCCGAGGTCTGCAGCGGGGCGGAGAGCCGGTCCCGCCCGGGTGCTTCTCCTCCCCTCCAGGCGGGAACCAGCTGCACTAAAGGCGGCGGGCGGGAAGGGATGGATGGAAGGATGCTGTGGTCCAGCTCGAGGCGCGCGCGGTGTGGGAGGAGGCGGAGGCTCAGCCAATCAGAGCAGCGGCCGGCGGCCCTTTCACCCTAGCCACGCCCCAATCGACCCGAGGCCACGCCCCCTTCTCCTCCCGGGACCTGATTGTGTCCATTTGTCCAGGCCGGGATCCAGAACACAGGGTTTTCAGAGAAGAGAAGGGAAGAGGTTTTAAAGGGACTCTCCCTCACCCCCTATATATTCAATCTCCGGGTGAAGACATTGCAAACGGGTTTCCCTCCGGAGCATCCTAGGATCCAGCAGATGACATACATGTCTTTGGGAGTGAGCTCAGGGCTGCCCCTGTCCATAAACTGAGCGAGTGGGTTTTAAAAGGTTTGCAGAATAAACAGCGAAGCAGAGTTCCGTCTCTGCCCACGTTTCGGGGGGTTGTGGCTGGGAGGAGAAACCAGATACCTTGCCCGAGTGCAAAGCAGATTAGGGAATCAACCCTGATTGATGGTTTTGATGGGACCATCCGCACCTTTCTAGGGGAACTTCTTTGGGCCCTTTCCTAACTCCAAAGAAGGAATCAAGGCTGGTTCCCTGTTCCCGAATGGTAAACGCAGGAAAGAAATCGTGTGCCTTCCATGTGGAATACAAAGATAAGGGTATTAAAAATATATAAGGGGGAGAGAGAAACCTTGAAAAAGATAAGGGTGGAGAGAGAGAGAGAGAGAGAGAGAGAGAGAGAGAGAGAGAGAGACCAGAACTAGACTTTCTGCCCTCTCTTTTTGCTGGCAAATGAGGTCTTGGCTCTCTAATGACAAGGATCTCAGCTTGCAAGAAGTAAGGCAGGAGTTGACCAGCACAGAAGGGATGGTGTCAGCCTTAGCAGAGCAAAAACGAGGTGAAGGACGTGGTGATGAGTTTTTCGATTAAAAAAAAAAAAACAGGGCCAGAGCAATAGCACAGAGGGTTGGGCGTTTTTGCTTTGTACCTGGGCTTGATCTCCAGCATCCCTTATGGTTCTCAGAGCCTGCCAGGAGATATTTCTGAACACAGTCAAGTGTAACCCCTGAGTGCTGCCAGGTGTGACCAAATCCCCGATCTGATTTTTAACTCCAAAATCAGTTTTAGCGATGAGCTTTTGAGTGATACGGCCCACTGAACGGGATTAAATATATAATTAAATTTATCCCATATAAAGGGATTAATATATATATATTATTATCCTGACAAGAGATGCTAACCAAACGGAGGATACAGAAACTAAAATTGGGACCAAATTGAGAAAGCAAAATAGCACGCGATTTGTAACATTACTTAAAAAAAAAAAACTGAAAACCGACTAGGGTTCCTCTCTGTTGCACAAAGACAGTATAAATATCCTAGACAGACATTGCATTTGATACAATTTGGTTCCTATGCATTTACTCAAATAGTAATAGATTTGTTAACTCTTTACTCTGAACAAAGTAACTGAAATAAAAGCCAGAAAAACAAGTCATTTTTTCAAATGAAAGCTGCTTGATTCAGATTATTCTCAGTTTGATAAAAATAAAAATAAAAAAATTGACTGTTGCTATAATAAGAATACATGAAATGTTTCCATGACTTACTCATTGCTGGGAGCTCCCGAGGAGATGTTGAGTTTTTGTTATTGCTTCTTTAAGTTAGTCCACATTTCCTGGAGTTCTTGAAAGGCTGAGCCTTTAAATCTCCACCTTCATATTTAGTTATAAAAAACACAGAGAAATAGAATTAAGTTACTCAGAGAAGTATTTTCTGTAGATGAATAATAAATGCTCGGATTTTTACTGTATGTTACTAAGTAGCTAACATCCTACTCATATGTGCTTAATATATGAGTTTAAAACATATGAGTTTAAGCATATGAGCTCAAAAAACAAGTAACTTTTAAAGATGGAAACTGAAGATTATGTTGTTAAAGCTGTGGGCACATTATGCAAAGATTATGTAGCACTTATAAACTAAATGAACTCAAAGTCCACAGACTTGTTTAACCATTTGAAGTCCTTAATTTTACCCCCCTCCCTTTGTCAAAATAAATAAAGAGTTATGGAAAAAATGGACTTACTCTACTCATCTTGGAAGAGAGAAACCTATAATTTGAACTTAATAATAGCAATAAAACATGACCTGATTTTGTTGAAGATCACTTTTAATTTTTCTATCACATCATCTTTGTCAGATCTTCCTATCACTAAAAAGCAAACTCTATGAGGGCAGAAATTTTATATCTAGGTCATTCATGTGTTCTTAGCTCTTAGAATTCTGCACGAATGGGAAGCTTATTTTAGTTTGTATCCTCCTAGATAAGTATGTAATCCTTAAAAATTAATAATGCATTACATAATCTATAAACCATACGGTAAACAATTATGTTCAAAATTATTTGAAATGTGGAATGGGACTAAGCTAGACTAAGGCTCTATTTTGAAGGATTTAGATTAAACACAAGAGTCATTTCTAATTTTGTGGTTATCCCAGAAGGGGTTGCCAAGACAGATGGTTGAATTGCCTACAATTTAAAATAGAACTGGTAGATATTACTCTGGTCTTGGCCACATGACACAATCTATTGATATTTTTGAGCATTCAACATTATTGAATAGATAATTGCTGAATAGATAAGTCAATAAATAATAAAATTGATACTTGACTTAATTCTAAGTCTAGTGTTGAGTTTTGGCTGGAGAAAGGAGTAACACCTGTCTGATGTAAAGATTTCAGTAAGTGAACTACCAGAGAATCTAGCTAGGCCAGATATAGAATTTCTGCTGAAGGGGTGTGTATTTTATGGCTGAACCCAATGACAAACCTATTTGTAACTACAGTGCTTAAATAAATAAATTATTAAAAAGAAAAAAAAAGAAATTACAGCTCTGAGACCAGATAATATTATAGTAATCTTTTGATGACTGAATCTTCTTTAAAAAAATAACTAACAGTCATTATTTTAATAGCAAGCTTCCTACCTCAATACTCTGTGATAATTTTTGTTTGTTTGGTTGTTTTGGGTGGGAACCAAACTTAATGGTGTTCAAGGCATACTCCTGACTCTGCATCTGGAAGGCTCAGGGGACAAGTTTGGGTGCCAGATATCACATTTTAGGTTACCCTGTGTAAAGTCTGTGCAAGTACTTTACCTACCCTTTCCAACCCCTTCACCCCAACTCCAACCCTGACTCGGTGCCTTCTGAATTGTAGGAGGCATGTTTCAACTTGCCTAGAGTTTCTGGACATTCCTTTTACCTGAAATGGAGAGAAGCAGGAGAAAGTGGGAATTTACAAATAAGACCTATTTACTTTCCCCAAAGAGAACCCACACTGGGGCCAATTTTAGTAATTCTCACTAACTTGTGTGATCATTATATCTTCCTAAATATAAATAATAGAGACTGTTATTGTTTTTAGTTGAGTTGAAATAGAATTCACATTTTGACCATTTTAAGAGTGTACTATGTTGTGATTTTAATAAAATTCTCATTATGCCAACTAATTATTTTAATCTTTTTAATCTTTTTTG
>PVKC010009233.1:0-27112 GCA_004027635.1 Crocidura indochinensis
AAGGAAGGAAGGAAGGAAGGAAGGAAGGAAGGAAGGAAGGAGGGAAGAAGGGAGGGAGGGAGGGAGAGAGGGAAGAAGAGAGGGAGGGAGGGAGGGAAGAAAGAAAGAAGGAAGGAAGGGAGGGGGGCCTGGGGAAATTGCAGTATAATAATTGCATGGGGGGGCGGAGAGATAGCATGGAGATTGCATTTGTCTTGCAATCAGAAGGTCAGTGGTTCGAATCCCAGCATACCATATGGTCCCCTGAACCTGCCAGGAGTGATTTCTGAGCATAGAGTCAGGAGGAAACCCTAAGTGTTGCCGGGTGTGACTCCTCCCCCCATAAAAATAATTGCATGAGGGGACACTGAAGCACATGCAAAACAGTTATCAATGTATACACTTTCCATAAGAAATGCACTCCCTGGGGTGGTTTTGTTTACAGACTGGGGAGGTTAGTGGAGTTATCTACACAGAGAAATCGTCCACCAATGGCAGGTTTCCCACCAATGACTACCTACCTTCTTAAAGACTAAGCTATTGGTATGGGGCTCTCCCACTATGCACCCTCTGGGGAGCATCTTTGCTCAACAAACCTCCACCCTGGTCTCCAAGGTAATACACAAAACAGTTGTCTGACCCCCAGAACAAAACAAGTTTGGGGTGCCCCTGTGAGATAGTATAAAGGAGGGGTAGGCCCTTGAAGAGCTCTTGGATGGAGAGGAAGATATGAAGAGACTATTTCTAATAACCCCTTGCCCCAAGCAGGAGCAAATGACAAGGACAAGGGTCAGGGGTCTCAGAGGCACAAGAGGAATTGAATAGAGTTGGCAGAGTGGGGGCAAGGCAAGAGGTTGCAGGAGACCAGACTGGAAAGGGCAGCAGGAAGGCCTGGGCCAGAAAGGGTAGACTGAGCCCTGCCGGGCTCTGCAGACCTGAGCTCAGAGCAGCTGAGCAGCTGCTGAAGGAACTGCAGGGAAGGGAAGGGATCCAATTCAAGAAGCTAGACAGATGATGGGAGTCAAAGACTGTGAGAGCCAAAGTTTTTGCCAGGCACAAATCCACTTGTCCATGTAAGAAGGAGGCAGAGTCCATGCTGGAGACACACCTGGGAAAGAAAGGCAGAAGGGCCCAAGAAACAATGAGGGGAAAGCTTGAGTCTTGCATGTAGCTGACCACAGTTCAGTTGCACAGCTCCCAACACCACCAGGTATGATCCTACCCAGGATAGCTGAGATGACCCCGCACCCTCGGATCATCACTGCCCAACAGAGAAGTAAGCAGAAGTAGGTGTTAGAAAGGGGAAGAGGTGCCTTATGCCTACTCTATTCAAGGCACAACATGAGAATTCAAACTCCTTTTCCAATGTCTTCCAATCTATTGACGCTCATAGTCACTTTCCCCAGATTTCTTTCCTGTTCCCTCGAACCCCATAGCCAGCCACCTTGCCCTGGCTCCATTCCAAAAGTCTCCCAGTTCTCCAGGGAGAAGGAAGCAATTGAATATTGGTTCCTTCACATTCAAAATCCTGAGACAGGCACTTTTGTGAAAGCCCAAGGGTTTCCTAGACACTTTCCAGGCTCCCCAAGACAGTCTTGTTTGGAATCAGGAAAAGAGCCTTTTGCCAGAACTTGGTGTTCAAGTTCAGTATGAATGTCAGAACCCACGAAATGAGAGTGGCCTCTGAATTTGGAAAAACATGTTCTTCAACCTCTCCCCAAAGCATTCCTTCTGCTATTGATTTTGGAGGCAGCCTCTCTCTGGGAGGGTATCAGATGTTGGCTCTAAATGGCAGGCAGGGGACTTCCAGCAGATCGATACATCTGCCCCCACCCCCAGATCAGCATCACATCAGTTCTTTCCTCCCCACCCCTATCCAGCTGTGTCTTGCTTGTTCCTACACAAGACCATCTGTCTGCCCCTACTTAAACTTTGACTCCAGGCCAGTCGTTCTTTCTGAACTATTTGCACTGTGAGCAAAGCACCTCAAAAGATTTGTTAAAATAAGAAGGGGAAAAAAGGAGAGCAGGCTGAGTGTCATTTTTAGAAAGACACCCAACCTATCCTTCCCTGAGTAGATTTCTTTGACAGCCAGTGATGTTGCCTGAATGGTAAATATACCATCAGACTCCAGGTAAATAAGTCCATGGCATGTAACCTGGGTATAAAAGAGGAAATTTTACACAACGTGGCCACAGAGGCTGCCATGTCACTTTCCACAAAATTAGAGGGTCTTCTAGTGACCCTCTAGACTAGACTCATCACACCCAAGTATTCTTCCATGGCCTCGGGGACAGGTGGGGCCTGTTTGCATCATGTTTTCCCATCTCAATAGATAACTGCTGGGGGCAGAGGGTTAAGAGAGCCTGAGACAGTCTGCCTTGGCCCCCAGAAGTGAGACTCACAGGAGCTACTTTCCAGACCCCCAGGTATTTAAACGACACTTCGTTAGCACCAAACATTAGCATTTTGATTTGGAAGGAAAGCAGCCAGGTCTCTGACAGAAAAGAAGGCTCATCCTGTGTGGACTGGTCCCTTCCCTAAAACACAAAGATGTTGAAGGGTTGTTTGAATGAGGCAAGCCCAGCAGAGGACTGGAGCCATGGAAAGTAACCCTGGGTGCTAAAAGATCTCCCTCAAGCTGCAAGGGTTCCTGAGATCAGGCACCCTTATCAGCCCCATCTGAGCAGCTCAGACATATCTGAAAAGACAAATCAGAGTCTTCCAGGAGGCAGCTGTGGTTCACCTGCCCACAGAGCTGGCCACAGCAAAGCCCAGAAGGTGATAGAGGACTAAGGGGTTCATGTGCTTTCATCTCATCCTCCTCTCCACCCAGAACAGCAAAGGAGAAAAGGAGGCTTTGAGTTGGGTCCCCAGCCATACCAACACTGTGGTCTCTAGAACCACACATGCACACCAGGCACACCACAGCCCAGTCAGTGTGTCCAAGCACCCACACAACATGTACAGCTTCCAGCAAGTTGCCCCACAATCCTCTTGCAGCCCCAGATGTAGGGAAAACCACTGCAGCAAAGGGGGAGGGGGAATCTATAATTTTCACTCATCATTTTCCAAACTTTGGCCCCCCTCCTGTTTTCAACTACATCTATCCCCAGAGCATGGTATAGATGGTAAAAAAAAAAAAAACTTGAAATGTATCCTAAGGATATTTGACATCATTACTGCAGCAGGCAGGAGGGTCCAGGTTTATGGAGTCAATCCCACAGGAGAGAGACCTAGAAAATGGGATGAACCCTGCGGCTTTCGCCTAAAAAACCAACAGAGGGGAAGTGAAAATAGAGTAATTGTCACTGGAGAGTGACCACTGATCACAGAGTGATTACTGATGACTGTTGCATCCTTACAATAAGGAGCCTTATTCGCTCTTTGTCCAAAAGAAAAGATAACAAGATTCTTAAAAATTTCTAAGACATGGGGTCAAATACAGGGCACTTGCCTTGCATGCAGTTGCTCTGTTCATAATCCTGGCTTCATTTCTGACACTACATCTGGTCCCTTCAGTACCAACAGGTCTCACGCCTGAGCAAAGAGCCAGCAACAGCCCCTGAGCACTGCTGAATGTGCCACCAAATCCAAAATTAAATATTTTTTTTTAAATCCTAAGTACTTGTCACCTTCCCATAAGCAGGATTGAACATGAAGCCAGTTTACACATTGGTGGTTTAGTATTGTTTTAATTCCATCTCCCCTTCTGTCTCCTATGCCCCTAGCAGAGTCACCTGTTCTCTTAAACAAAGAGGATCAACAAGAAGAGTTGAGGAGTGTAGAGGCTGAGAGGGAGGAGGACACATATTTCAAATGCCTCCCTAGGTGCCCCTTTCTCCAGAGCACCTCCTGTCACTTCTTGTCTTGAATGATCACACCACATCAAACAGGCTAGGAAGTGATACCATCTCTCTACAGCCTTTCTTCTGTCTTCTTTTGGTCTTGCCCCAAAGGCTTCCTCTAGAAAACTACAAGGACAGAAAGGACACCTGGAAGAGGTCTTTATGAAAAGCAGTTCTAGTAAGAGCATTTCAACAAAGCAGTCTTAAAGAACCCTAGCTTCTAGATTCCAATAAGGGATCTAGAAAAGTAGACTAAGAAATGGTTGTAAGATCTCAGTGGGAGCCTGGCACTTCAAGGACACATGTCACTTTTCTTTCTTTAAAGTCATGCAAGTACAGAATAGTTTTCTATCTGGATTGGTGGCCCAGATAAGTGTGCCAACTCCTCCTATACGATTGCCCAGTCTCACCATCGCCAGTCAGATCTAAGTGGCAGCCCCACACATGTGCCTTGAGCACCCCTCAATTTCTCCACTCCAGATAGAGATCTCCACTTGGCCAGACCACCTCATCCACCCAGGATTTTGACCTCCATCTATGGTCAAAGTTGCCCCGTCTGGGAAGCCAGCCCAGTCTCCACCGGGGCCCAGGCTTGACTCATCACCTCCTGAGGCCTCTCTCTCCAAGGCCCTCAGACTCAAGACATCCAAAATGAGCATGCAACCTGCCTCTGCCAAGTTCAGGTTCCCTTCACTGCGCATTCCTTTGCTCCAATTCAAAATATAGATGTGCTCTTTGATCCCTTCTTATCTGTCATACCACCACAAGCAAATCTATTCATCTTATCACCTAAATGCATCAGAATGCACCCAACTCTCCCCCCTCCCTTCCAAGTCTGACAGTACCCTAATGATTCTTCCAGGGTCAATTTTGCATATCTCTAATTCTTACTAATTCACATTGTACCTACAAACAACCAGTAGGGTTTTATTTTGAGGGCTCTTTTTGGTGGGGGTTTGGGGGTTGCTCTCCTAGTAGTGTTTGGGGGACCAATGATTGGCTGGCTGTGCAAACCTGAGTCTTCAGGCTTGGGCCTGGCAATATGATGCTATTCACAGCCCAGTAGTGCTGGTACCGGTACAACTGGTGGTACCAGGGTATGAGAGGGGTCATGTGATGCCAGGGATGGAATGCAAGGATTTGAGCATGCAATGCATATCCTCCAGCCCTTTGTGTTCTCCCCACAGCTCTGAAATTATGACATTGTTTTTTATTCTCTTGGCTCCAAATCTTTACTGCCTTTATTGCATCTCCTTATATTCTTACACGGTTACTGGGCTCTGCACATCCAACTCCTTCCATCTCTGCAGACAATGCCTGCTCTCCTTCTTGCCCTCTTCTGTCTTCCCAGCTCTGTGAGACCCTCTCCATGTTCTTCTCTACTTAACAACTTGGAAGATGCTCTCAGTTCCTCTCTGTTTAGCCACCTCTAGCCTGCCCTCTTCCTCAGCTTAGGCAAACTTTCTCCTCCAAGAAACCTGAGCCTTCTATTTAAACCAGGCTAAAATAGACCCACATCACCCCCTATAACACCCCGTACCAGAATAATATGGCATGGCAGTGCTTTTTTGTTGTTTGTTTTGTTTAGGGGTACCACACCCAAAAATTGCTCAGGGCTTTCTTCTAGTTCTGTACTCAGGGATGGAAATAGGTGGGTCTAGGTCTAGAGAGACTGTATAAGGTGCAAGGGACTGAATCAAGGTCGGTCATAAGCCAGGCAAGCTCTTTGCCCTCTGTACTACCTGGTCCTTTACCCCTAGCTGAAATTCCTAGACTATGCCTTCCATGGAGCCAGGGCTCAGCCTGCTACAATGTCCCTCTCCCAATGACTAGAGGGCCCCAGGATTTAGCCAGGGCCACGTGAGCACTAGAAAACTGAGTCATCATTTTGCGAATCCCTCCTCTGCTCCTCGTGGAGGGCAGCACCCTCGGAGAAACCCACATGCTGGGATCTGGTCTCAGGGAGCAGCATGGTATCTGGTGACACGGCTGGGAACACTGACAAAAATGTGGTCGTAGTGGGTTCACCCGGCTCTCAGGAAGAAGGAAGGAGCCAGTCACGCCGCCTCACTCACAGGAAGAGCATGAGCTGGTGCCATGGCCGGGGCGTCCTGAGCCTTTGGTCTTGGGTTTCTCTTCCTAGAGTATTTATATCCATCCGGAGAGACCTGCTGGCTTCATTAACTGCGAGCGTATGTCTACCCAAAACAGCCATGCGCCGAATGTATTGAATACCAGGCCTTATATGGGCATCCCTGGTGGATTTGTAAGTTGGTAATAAGTGACATGAGGTGATGAAGGCAGCGTGCCATATGTGGGCCTTTCCCTGTCATCTCTAAGGTGCCAGCTTGTTGGTTTGGTGCCTTGTTTTGAGCCTAGTAACCGCTTTGGAAATGAAGAAAGTTATAAGGTCCATGAGTGTTGGATGAAGTGGCCAGAGACAGACAAGTCAGAAGCGACAGGAATGACTATAGCATGCTTATCTCATGGCTCGATCCAGAACCAGTAACATTTCACAGCTGAGTGTGCCACGTGCCATTCCATGCCAACATACTCATCCGTCCTCACGGGGGCACCCTGAGGTGACCGCTACTATGCTCCCTGTTTTGCAAACGAGGAAATCATGCCCTAGGGGATTAAGTGGCCAGTTCCAATAAGTCAGCAGCAGGACTGAAATCTAAACCCAGGCAGCCTGGCTCCATTGGGCCCCAGGGGGATCCACTCAGTCCAAACACCAAGCACAAGGTTCACTTTCAGAGGCCTCAGGCCCCTGCCCTGGCCTGTTCTTTTCTCTCTGGAGAGTAGCAGAGAAGCCACTCCCAGGCCAACCCATGTTGTTGATACCAGCACAAGTGAACACATGGTTTTCAGGATGCAGGGGCATTCTGGGGGGAAGGGAAGGATACATACAGGCCCCCAGGCAGCATGCTCTGTCTTTGCATCCCTGGCATGCACTTGGCAGGCTCCGCAGCCATGAGCAAGAGAGCTTCCTCTCCTGAGATGGGACTGGCAAGGCGATCACAAGCCACCCTGGAAAGTAGAGATGAGGGATTGTGAGGCTTCAAAGGAGAGAAAGCACATACAACATTCAGGACAGGGAATGTACTCTCTCAACATTGGCCACTATTGTTCCTCACTGAGGGGTTCAAGATAGCAAAGTTTCATCCTGTCACAAACATCTATAGGGCCTCCACATGCTATAGACAGGGAAGCCCAGGCCTCAGCACATGATAAAGAGGACTGCAGCTGACTTTTACAGAGCCTGCTTCTCAGAAACATGGCACCCTAGATCCACATATGACAACAGGGACAGGTGCCCCCAGAGCACTGCAAGTTTTGGATGCTGGCAAAAAGGATCAGAAAAAAATAGCTTAAAGCAGGGATCCTCAAACTTTTTAAACAGGAGGCCAGTTCACTATCCCTCAGACCATTGAAGGGCCAGATTATAGTTAAAAAAAAAAAAACTGTAAACGATAGTGGCCTGCAGTCTGTAATTTGAGGACCCCTGCCAGGGACCAATAAGAGGAGGGAAATCAGAGAGTATGGAGGTGCACATTCCACCGATGTGCACTGTGGGGCCCAGGATGAGTTGGCTGCTAAGCAGGATAGGCAGCAGCAGCATAAAAACCCAGAGAGCTGGATAAATGTCTTGGGGGAGCCACATGTGGCCTATGGGCCTAGTTTGAGGACCCTTGCCTTAAAGGATAGTGTAAGGATTTGGAAATGACTGAGAGAGTTTCCTGCATGAGCAAAGGCAGAGGGAATCCAAAGTCTGTAAATCTGAGACTGGAGAGGTCATGAGCACAAAGGCCTAGACTGAACTATACAAGCAGGTAGCTCTGCCTCCAAATCCTGCAGGCCTCTGGGCCCAGATTCTGCCTGAAACCAAGAAACAGCTTAACAGTTTAGCAGAACTTTGAGTTATTCTGTTCCTTACTTTTTGGTGTCTAGTTATTCATGCTGTGAGCCAGTCAGAGGATAAGAGTGAATTCATGTCTCACCAACAAGGCCCCAGAGAGGATAAGGGGAGACAAAAAGTGGGAGAGAGAGTCAGAAGGAATTATGCAGAGTAGGTTTGGTTTTGGTTCAGTTTTTGTTTTCTGTGGTTTTTATTTCCCCTTTATTTTTTCAAACTGTCTCCTCGGTAGCATTCTGCTGATGTATCTCCGGGGAGAAGTTGACCCTCCAAAAAATATGACACTTTATTTCCTGCCCTAGTTTATTAGCTCACCCCACTTCCACCAGTCTCCTTCACTTTGTGTCCTGCCAGCCAGTATTAATACTCTCCTCCTCACAGAAGCAGAAAATAGAGAAAGAAGAATTCAGCAGATTTCCCCCCAAGGCACACTCTTGGCACAAAGGTAACCAGAGCAGAAACCACAGTTTGATCCTTACTCCTTCAACCCAGGAATGTGAAGGACAGGTCAGTTTCTCCACCTTCTGCATTTCCCTACAGAGAGTGGGGCTGGTAATTCCAGTGGTCAAGGCTCTTTTCTCTGCTACAGAGAAAGCTACATTCATTTCCCCTCCAAGGTTAGGATGGCAACATAGCAAACTTTCAACTGTCAGTGAGTGGTGCCGGTTCCAGGCAGGTAAGTAGCTGCTGTCTACAACGGAGACACACTGACCCCTAGTGGTCAGCTCGACACTCGCATCTCCACCACCCGAAACTCGTGTTCTGGGATTCCATCAAATCGCTTCTTGCCTGCAGAAACTGTCTTGTAGAAGTAATGATGCATTGCCATCATTTACCCTGCATGTACATATATATGTATATACACACATATAAGCACACACATGCACACAGCCACACCTGCAGATGCACACAGAAACAGGTAAATGTGCACCGACATATACATTCCAGATACAGATATCATAAAACACACACATGCACGCGTCATACACACACACACACACACACACACACACACACACTGTCTCCTTTGTTGGTGGTGGTGGTGGTGGTGATGGTGGTTTTGGTTTTGGGTCATGCCTGGCTGCTAGGAGTTACTCCTAGCTCTATGGTCAGAAAAATCGCTCCTGGCAGGCACGGAGGGACCATATGAGATGCTGGAATTCAAGCCACCATCTTTCCTAGGTTGGTTGCATGCAAGGTAAACACCCTACTACTGTGCTATCTCTCCGGCCCCAGTTCTTGTCTCCTTTACCAATTCCCGAGTGTGTAGATTTCCTGAGAGTCATCGTGGTCTGGGAGGGAAGTCCAGACCCATTTCCATGGGCATTGCAAGCACAGGTAAACAGAGACAGAAAAGAAAGAAACTGCTATCTGTAGAGGTGGGGCCTGAGAATGCCCTGGTGTGCAGATTAGGATGCTCCAGCTGTCCAGTGTTGGCCCTTGCACATTTCCTTACCAATTTCTGAGATCTTTTTTTTTTTTTTTGATTTTTGGGTCACACCCGCCAATGCTCAGGGGTTACTCCTGGCTCCATGCTCAGAAATTGCCCCTGGCAGGCACGGGGGACCATATGAGGCACCGGGATTCGAACGGATGACCTTTTGCATGAAAAGCAAACATCTTACCTCCATGCTATCTCCCGGGCCCCAATTTCAGAGATCTAATAAGTTTTACAGAGTTCTTATCTGCCAAGAGCCTTCAAGCAATTTGAATCAAAATTACCTATAGAGAATCTTCATCTTGATCCCAGAAGGGAAGTACTAATAATGTTACTGCCGTGTCACAAATAAGGGAACTAGGGCTCAGAGAGGGGAAGTGAAAAGGGATGGTGGGTCCAGTACTTGGTCCAGGCAAAGAAGCCTCAGAGAGCTCTCCCCAGCCACCTCTCTCCAGGAACACAGCCTGTGGTAGTGCAGGAGACGGAGCTGAAAACTAATTGCTACAGAGGAAAAAGCTGGTGCAAGATGACAGGGGATGATACCAGCAGTCTTTCACCCTCAAAGCCTCATGCCCTCAAGGGGCACCCCAACTGGATCAAATCTTTTGGGGGATGACCAAGTATTATTTGGTCAACCAGGCAGTGGATCAATGCAAGAGCCCAAAAATGAAATACTACTCTACACTGTGGTGCCAGAGTCACTAAAGCTCATGATTATGTGTCACTCCAGTGGTGCTTGAGGGACCATGTGGTTCCAGGGATCCAACATACAAAGAGTTCTTGAGCTCTGGCCCTTTGATCTCTTCCTCAAGCCCAAACAGACCCACTTTGAACATGACCCCACTCTTAGTGATTAGTGTTGGGGGTCTCCAGGGATGTCCCTGGTGATTTCCAGGGGACCATGTGGTGCTGGGAATCAAGCCATATTTGAGAGATTAATAGACATGAAGGTTCAGAAAAAGTGGAAAGGCAGCAAGGACACCTTGAAACCTGGCTCTGAGATAGAAAAGTGGCGACCCGCTGCTCCAGTCCACTACATGACACAGTGTTTTCAAGCACACCCTCATTCTTGTTTGACCACTTAAGGGGTGTTAGTGAACTGTCACTGCCAATCACGTGGCCAATACTTGGGGTAACATTGTCTGGCATGAGTTACCTTCTCAGCATTTCATCTCATCTTAGCTTCAGAACAGGCTCCCAAAATATGTATGAATAACCTCACTTTGACTTCTTCTTGGGGGCATAGGATTTTTTTTTTGCCTTGGGGGTCACACTCTGCAGTCATTAGGGGCTCATACTTAGGGGTTGCTCTCATACTTAGTGGTGCTTGAGAGATCATGTAGTTCCAGGAATCCAAAATGCAAAGTGTGTGTGTGTGTGAGTTCTGGCCCTTTGCTCTCTCCCTCCAATCCAACCAATCCCACTTTGAATATGAGAAAATGAGAGAGGAGAGGAGAGATCTATCCAATGCTCCAGCTAATGCTTCCTGACTCAGCAGCTTATGCCTCACCACCCCATCCCTGCCAGCCAGGACCCCCAATCAGGCCACACCCAGCCCTGGCCCCACAGTCCTGCCCTTCTCCCCAGCTACTCCATGAGCCTGCAGAACTGTTCCTGTCTTAAGATCATTGCCCCAGCCGTTCCCTCAGCCTGGAATGCTCTTCCTGTCCATGGATGAAAGCAGTTGGCTCCTTCCTGTCATTCCGGTGTCAGCTCAAGTGTCACCTCCTCCGAAAAGCCTTCCTTGTCCACCCAACCCAAAATAGCCTTCCAGTTACTCCTGGTTGCATCACTGCTGTATCTTCTTCCCAGCAGTTACTAGCCTCTGGTGATTTCTTGTTTAGTCACTATTGTTAGTCTCATCTCGTGGACAGTTTGGGCTATCAGTTACCTAGCACAACCCCACCAGGAGCCCAGCAACGTTGTAAAAGCTTGACACGGTACAGGTGACTTACTCTTCATTGCCATCTTTTAACCATAGGTTCTGTTATTAGCCCCATTTTACAGAAAAAAGAAACTGGGATAGGAGAGGTTCATTCAAGAGTCCAGGCCCCTCCCCTGAAATCAGCTTTTACTAACTATAAAAACATTAGCCACAATGGCAAAGGGCCCCGTTTTGACACTTAAGGAAGGGGTTTTAATACACCATTCCATTTTTCCTAAAAATTACCACAAATAGGCAGCAATCACAGGAAAAGGGATTCTGCATTATTAGTCATCAGGGAAATTCAATAAAAACCATCTGCATGCTCCCCACCCCCCCCCATCCACTAGAATGGCTCTAATTAGAAAAACAGAAGATAAAAAGTATTGGCAAGGAGTGGGGAAACTGGGAGACTTGACCGTTGCTTATGGGTGTAGAAAATGATACAGTCACACAGAGAGCAATGTGGGAGTTCAGTAGTCCGTCAAATGTAGAATTACCCATATGCTTCTCTGACCTTACTCCTAGGCATTGAGCCAGAGGAATGGAACCAAAACATACACACATGCCAGAGAGAGGCTCAACTGGCTGAGCACATGCTTTGCACGTGAGAAGTGTGGATTAAACCCCAGCACTCCAAGAAGTATAAAGGTTGTATAAGAGAAGGTACAGGACTGTCAGTAAGATTCTGTACCAGAAAAATGCAGTGGCAACTATGACAGGCCAGGGACCTGAATTTCATGTCAGCTCAAGGTGAGGCTCTAGTGAAGCAATACTTCAGGCCTGTCTCTGCATCCCATCCCCAAAGAATTCTTTGTCAAGTGGAGAAAGCCTGATTGTCCAGTACCTGATGCTCTTCTTGGACAGTTGGGGAGGAATGGAAATATATCCACAGAGCATGCCTCTCCAATGCTCCAGAACACTCCCCTCTCTTATACTTCAGACACTCTCTTCTCCAGTGCTACACTCCAATATTCCTCTCAAGGGTTAAATTTAGAGCTACTGCATGCAAAGCATGTGTTCCAGCCCACTGAGCCATTTCTCCAGCCCCACAATAACATTGTGAACTAAGCGCTATTATTATTCCCTCTGTAGGTCAGAAAGTTGAGGCACAAAGTGGTTAATCAGCTTGCCCAAGGACAGTCACCAAGTCAGCAATGGGACCAGAACTGAATTGCAGGCACCGGGCTTTTGAGCATGCTCAGTGCTGTCCTGCATGGCACTCTCAGCCTCACTCACGTGCCATCTAAGAGCTGTTGTGAGTGGAGGAGGGGGCGTCACTCTGAGACATTAGTACTTCACTCCAGCCCTAACCCAAGCATGGCTAGGTGCAGTCCTGGAGTTTCCCAAAACTGCCTGGGTAGCCTGCACTGCAGGGTCCACACAGCACCACATCATTAAGCCCTCACATTGACTATCAGCACAGCTGGACCCTGAGTACCAGTTGGGAGCCCTCTCCCCAAAATAAGTCAGGTTCTAGGAGACAGAAGTTTCTTTTCTGCTTTCAAGAAGAAGGTCACCTTTGAGATGTCAGTCAAGGGTCATGGGTCTGCATGGGGTCACTCCTGTGCCCTTCTATGTGGGATCTATTGTTAGCTTTGGTCTCTTGAATTCTAACCTTTTTTTTTTTTTTTTTTGGTTTTTGGACCACACCCAGCAGTGCTCAGGGGTTACTCCTGGCTGTCTGCTCAGATATAGCTCCTGGCAGGTACGGGGGACCATATGGGACACCAGGATTCAAACCAACCACCTTTGGTCCTGGATCGGCTGTTTGCAAGGCAAATGCTGCTATGCTATCTCTCCAGATCCGAATCCTAACCAATCCTAATCCCCTTCTTAAGACACCCTAGAGATAGGTGCCTCTGAGACCCCAGACCTGGACCCAGCCATCAGCTCCACCAGGAGAGAGAGAGTTCAGATGAGAAAGGCACACTACCAAATGGCCTTCCTACTAGCTTACTTTTTGAGGTGCCTGGTTCTCCCTAGGCTTGTCCAACCCACTCCCTCGTCATCCTCATTTCTGCTCTGGTGACTATTTGATATTTGGATGTCAGGTCCTGGGAGCTGTGGGAGGGACACTCAGACACTGAACTCACCTTTCACAAAAAAAAAAAAAAATTGTGTCCTTCCAAAAGGTCGGGGCATGCCTCTGCACAAAGTGATGCCCTTATTCGAATAAAAATGGTCCCTGTGGAAAACTGCTCTTCCACTCTCTCCTTCTAAGAACAAAGGCTTGATAGATGTGATTTCTCAGAGACAAACTGGAAGGTCTTCCCTGCTTTCTTGTGGGAAATGGAAGGAGGCATTGTTCAGAGCAGACTTGACAGTAAATTTTATTTATTAGAGCAAGGAAAAAAAAAGAGTGAAATAGGTGACCAGAGAGAGTCAATGGCCCTGCAGTCTCCACCAGCCCCCAGGATAGTCTCACCACCCAGTTAAGCTGAAGGCAAAGCCTTTTTGGGGATATTGGTTATTACAAGGCACATAGGTTAGAAAAGTGGGACTGCAGTTTGCTGCCACCCCCTTCCAGGTCACCTGTAGCAATTGCCTCCCACACCCCACATCCCATTCTCTAGGTATAAGATTCTGTTTCCACAGAGAAAAGCGATGAAAGAAGTCCTGTTCCAACACCATCCAGGCTGACGTTTATCAAAAAGGCTGCTGGAAAGAGAAAAGAAACCAGTGTTAGGATGTGGAAGCTGGGGGCGGAGGAACAAGACTTAGAATGAAGAAGAAACTGCCACATACTATAATTTCCTGGGGGAGAAGATTGGATAGGGCATGCTTCACAGAGTGGAATCCTGGGTTCAAATACAGACACATTAACTCAACTACTCATACATCCAGAGAAACATCCAGAAACACACACCTCACTCAACATACTCACAATGGCATATTCGCATAGACTTACAGTCACTTACACACTTGCATACTCACAGATACACATTCACACAGAGCCGCACGCACTAACACTCAGACATCCACTCACTCACACAGATTCATACTCTCAAATACACACATTCAGATGTACACTCACACGGATACACCGTTATACACACATTCGCTTCACCCAGAGCTATACATTCACACACACTCACATTGAGGAAACTAACTGGCCTCCTGGATCATTCTGGCTGGCTGGAGTGGGCTGGGGTTTCTATCACCCACTTTGGAAAATACTGCCAAGGGAGTCCCTGCAATTACCCACAGTGACTCAGGGTGTCAACTGTAACGAGACAGAATGTGTCTCTTGAACTCCAATGATGAACAATGTCGCCATATCCTGTAGAAATCATCCAGGCAGATTCACACAGGAGGAATGAAACTCACCAGCTTAACCTCCCAAGGCATTTTGTTTCTTCTTCCCTCAGGATTTGAAAAGGGGGCAAAGGAACTGGGAACAGAGAGATCTTTAAAAAAAAAAAAGGCAGCAAAGGACTTCCCAGAGCCCCAAAATTCAGAGGTGGATTTGCAAGTGTGCAGGGAACACAGGTGGGCTGGAAGAAAGAAAAAGAAAGAGGAGAGTGAAGCCTGGACCTGAGCCAGGGATGGACTGGAAGAAGGAAAGGGGAAGAAGGAAGAATAGAGATGGAGAAGCCGGAGAGGCTCGGGCTGGAATCCAGCAATGAAAAGTAAGAAGGAGGCGCTGATACTGTCGACAAAGGGGATGAGGCTGACAGGTAAATCTATTCCAGCCCAGGAATAGAATCTATTCCAATCTCAGATAGGAGGCCCCAATCGGTACAAGGCACCTTTTCTAGACCTGATCCCAGAGAGATTTTTCTGGATGGCCAGGAGGGTCCTACCCCCTCCTTGGGTGGAGATATCTTGGGTGGAGATATCTTTCCCTGGTGTGCTGCTGTTGCCACAGGTTTGCTCCTGGCAGCTGGGACCACACACTCTCTCCTGCCTCACCCTTGCCACTGTCCTCTCCAGTCCTAGCCAGCCATCTCCCCTGAAACATATTCTTGAGGGAGCCTGTGGCCTGCAGGCCAGGGAGAAGCACATACCAGCTGGGGCGAGCCTTCCTTACACAGGATGGACCAAGTTCCTGTCACAGTGAGGCTTGCAATGGGGATTCAGCCAGTGCTCCAGGAACTGCTCCTCAGCACGGTGCTCCAGGCGGAGCAGATGGTGCATATACTCCTGAAAAAACAAAGGCATAATGAATACATGCCCTGTCCAAGTGCACTGAGCTGTAGTGGCAACTTGTGTATCTTTGCTTCTGATATGCACCCAAGTGCACCCAAAGCACCCACGTGCAGGCCTGAGAGTCTACAGAGGCAGTAGGGCCAGGCCCTCTTCAAAGGGTGAGAGCAAGAATTCTGATTTGCTGAGAGGGCTGGTCTTATGGGAACACATATACAACAATGCCTGAGAGAGGAACAGAGAACAGAGAAAGCACATAGCAATGTGGTGTTGGCCACCCAAAGCTGCCTCTCCTCAGATATACCCTCACACAAGGCTCTTAAGCTCCTGTCCAGCCTCAAAGGAATGTGGGGAGTCTTGTGAAAACACAGGACATGAACAACCTTGCACCCACCAGAGCTTCCATTTAGCAGCTCAAATTGGGGACCCCAATCTCTATTTCTGACAAGTTCCCCAGTTCCTGCTGCAGCACTTTGAAATTTTTTGTTTTGTTTTGGGGCCACACCTGGTGACGCTCAAGGGTTACTCCTGGCTGCACTCAGAAATTGATCCTGGCTTTGGGAACCATATGGGACACCAGGGATGGAACCCAGGTCTGCCCTGGGTCAGTCATGTGCAAGGCAAATGCCCTACCACTGTGCTATCACACTGGCCCCAGGCTGCAGCACTTTGAAAACAAGAGAAATACAGATGTGAGCCAGAACCTTCACTGCAGCAACCCATCTGGTGAAACCAGAGGCATTCCCTACCCCCACAGACAGAAGGATGGATTCACAAATGATGAGGATATCCCCCCAAGGGCTAAGGTAGAGCAGTAAAGACAAAGCAATCAGCACTATATAAAAATGTCTCAGATACAGCTGCATATAGTGAGAAGGGAAACCCTGCATTTCTCATGCATGAACAACTTTGTGGGATTCAAAATATGCATAGCAGGAGAACCCGCTTGGGAAACGCCCCCTTTCCCCAGCAATCATCTTTTTTTTTTTTTTTGAAGGAGTAACTGTAAGAAAGCTGGAGTTGCTACACAATTATTAAATGAAAAAAAAAAAGAGTTTATAAAACAGCCTGGAAGTTCCTCAAAAAATTAGAAATTTATGATAAGATCCAGCAATTGACCTCCTAGTTTTGTGCTTAAGAGAAAGGAAAAATGTATTCCTTCATATGATTGGATAAATAAAGTAGTTAGATCCATACGGTGGACTAGTATTTCATCATTAAAATGCTGTGCAAAAACGTGCCACAGTGCATATGGACCTTAAAAAATATGTGCTAAGGAGCCTTGCAAAACCCTGACCCAGGTTCAACCCCAGCTGGCACAGGTTCAATCCCTGGCACACCATATGGTCCCTTGAGCTAACAAGAAGTTAACTGAGGGGCCAGAGAGATAGCACAGTGGCATATGTTTGCCTTGCATGACAGTGGTTTCAATCCCAGTATTCCATATGGTCCCCTGAGCTTGCCTCAAGCGATTTCTGGAAGCAGAGTCAGGAGTAACCCCCTAAGCGCTGCTGGGTGTGACTCAAAAAACAAACAACAACAAAAAAGTTAGCTGAGCACTCCTGAGAACAGAGCCAGGAATCAATCCTGAGCTCCACGGGGTCTGACTCAAAAAAAAAAAAAAAAAAGTAAGCATGCTAAGTGAACATGCTAAGAGGCCATTAATATACTGTAAACCATATACTGTATGGTGGTGCTTCTGGAAAATGTAGGTGACTTTTCCAGCTGTCCATTTCTCTCTGTCAACACAAGAACTCGTGTCAAAACAGGGACCTACATTGTCTCTCTTGCCCTGAGACCAAAGAATGAACATCAGGAATCAAGAGTCTGTCTGCTGAGTAATTTATATGTGCATTTCCTCCAGCTATGGCAGCCCCCCTCACCCCTCTAGCATCACTCTGTCTCCTGTATATAATCCCCAACCTCCTCTTATTTCTGCCCCACCGAGCAGAGTGGCCAGTCTAAAATGTTGCCCAAAGAGGCCCTGGCTCTGCTCAGACTTTCAACAGCAGTACCTATCTGAGAGGAGGCGTCACTGAGGCAGAAGCTGCCGAGCAACTTAAGATAGTGATGCTGGGGCTAGAACAATAGAACAGTGGATAAGGTGCTTGCCTTGTACAGGACTGACCCGGGTTCAATCCCTGGCACACATATGGTTTCCTAAGCACCGCCAGGAACAATTATTTGGGGGGGTGGGGGGCTCACGCCTGGTGGGGATCAAGTGTTAGTTCTGACTCTGCACTCAGAAATTACTTATGGCATGCTCAGGGGGCCACAGGGGATACTGGGGATTGAACCCGGGTCAGCTGTATGCAAGGCAAATGCCCCACCTGCTGTGCTACCACTCCAGCTGCCAGGAGCAATTCTTGATCACTGCCAGGTGTGACCCCAAAATAACAACAACCAAAGAGACAGTGGTGCGGGTGAGATCCACTTTGTGGAGATCTACCACCTTTCTACCCTCCCTAACCCCTGGTCACAACAGCAGAGGTTCTCTTGCTTACCACTTGAGCCACCGCTCCAGCCCCTCCACTGCAGTCTTGAAAGGGTGGCTTTACTCAACCCAATCACTTTATATCCATCACTCCCACTTTACCCCTGATGGCCAACAGATATTTTTATCATCTCAATAGTTTGCCTACTCAACAAGTTGGAAGACAGAACTTTTTTAAGATGATTTTTATTTTTTAAATACAGATTTAATATTCTTCTATGTCTTTGTAGGGCTTGATAACTCCTGTCTTTTGGGCACTTAATACCCTGATAAGGATGCAACACGTATCTATCCCTTCATGCACTGAATGGCATCTCTGTTGCTTCTAAGTTTTGATAGCTTGGAATAAGGTACCTATAACCATCTGTGTGTAGAATTCTGTCTAACAGAAAGTGACCCATTCCTTTGGGCAAATGTTAAGGAGCATAATCCCCGGAGCACAGGGAAAGAATAGAATTTGTTGTGTAATGAACAGTCCTATATTCTTCCACTTTGCACTTCCTTTTTGCCCTGTACCATTTTGTTCATCTACCAGTACTAAAGGAGAATTCTTTTAGCTTCAAGTATATGTCAGCATTTGGGGTTGCCAGTATTTCGGATTTGGCCATCCCAGTACCTGTCTAGATGCAAATTACCGCTGTGATTTGAAATTCCCTAGTGAAATATGACAGAGAAGCTAATTGGCCTACAATAGATCTTCTTTAAGGATGTATCTGTTCAAGTCTTTGCCATGATGAGTTTTTTTAAATATTCTTAAATAGATATCTTGATTTTACTTTTATTATAATAGTCATACTGATGCCTTTTATTGAACTTATGCAATAATAGGAGTGATATGGAAAAAATAGGAAATGTCTGTTACTCTTTTATATATATTTCAGAGTGATATGTAAGCCTCTAATCTACTAGTGTTTCTTCCTCTCTTAAACAAGTCCCATTCACTGGGCTGTGGAAAGAGCCAATTCCCTCTCCTAATTGTTGGAGTTTTGAGTGGCTATGCCTACTTCCTGAACCCTCTCTCCCCTCACAAACCTACTTGAGCTTTTGCTTTCTTTATTAATATTATTTTTTTTTGTTTGGGGCTATATCCAGCTGTACTCTAAGCTTATTCCTAGTTCTGTGCTCATGGATCAATCTTGATAGGACTGGCGGGATCATACGGGGTGTCAGGAATGGAACCTGGGTCAGCCATGTACAACACAAGTGCCCTACCCACTGCATTATCTCTTCAGCTGTTCTCTCACCACCACCACCACCACCACCAAGCTTTTGTGCTCTCTTACCCTAGGTGGGGAATGCTACTCTGCTCTCAGAAGATGCTCGTGTCCTCTGTCTGAAATATTCCAGGCCTTCTTTTTTCCATCTCCTGCAAACTGAGTTTTCAGGCCTCAGCTTAGATATGCCTTCTTCCAGGAAACTTTTCATTTTCGTGTAAACCCAGAAATACACAGACATCCCCCTGGTCACTCTATTTGGCAGTAATTTCTCCCTAAGATTATGGACTTGGGGAGGTACACCTGGCTCTGTGCTCAGGGGACACAGCTGGCAATGCTAAGGACACAAATGGCAATGGCTATATGTCATGCTTGGAACCGCACCATTATCAAGGCCACAGCTGCATGCAAAGTAGGTGCCTTAACTTTTGTATATTCTCACCAAGCCTGGTGGTATTTATGGATTATCTCTGCCATGGTGCTCAAGGGCTACTTCTGGAGGTGTTACAGGTGCTATTGGTTCTGGGAATTGAACCCAAGACTTCAACATACAAAGCATGTGCTCCAGCCCTTGGAGCCATCTCTCAAAGTTACATATCTTCGTAGTTAATGGAAGAGCTGCGATGCTTGGCTAGCATATATGCATGCATAAGATCTAGATGTCTCTCCCAAAAAGGGAACATGTATGATTTTTTTTAATTGGATGATATATTGTCAACATTATCCAGAAAGAAGGCTGAGTACTGTAATCATGGCACACAAAGTATTACAAAGAACGTGTAGAACAATCACAGAAAGCCATTAGGTTACCCCAAACAGCCAGCTGTTCATCAGAGGAGTGGTACTTCTCCTTGGGAAAGAATGGCCATATTCGTTTTACAATATAGAATTCATGGGGCCAGAGTGATAGTACAGAACATGGGATGTTTGCCCTGCATGAAGTCAACCTGGATTAGATCATTGGCATCCCAAATGATCCCCCAGAACCACTAAGAGTAATCCCTGAGCACAGAGCCAGAAGTTAGCCCTGAGCACTGCCGGGTGTGGGTGTGGCAATAAACAAAACAAAACAAGACTGAATTCGTGTGGCCTGTGGATCACAGAAATCCCAAACCATGAAAAACCTTTCTGCAGCTGTGATGAGCTTTCAGCAAAGGGTCCAATTTACAATTTGAAGGTTTTAAGTTTCTCAAAAGCCTCCTAAAAATCAGTCACCTATATTAGACAGTTGTTTTTAAATCTTTTTTTTTCATGCTTTAAAGGAATGAAAAACAACATGCCAGATTCTTCTTAAATTGTTTTCTCTTCCCCACCCCAGAACCCACACAGCCTGACGCTTTTTAGTGTTCATTGCTGTTTCCATTTAACTCATGCATGCCCCCTAGATTCCCCACCCCCCTCCCAAAGTAGCTGGGGCTCCCTGTAGCTGTTCAATCAACTCCTGGGGTAGCTGAGAGAGTAGACCCAAAGAGGATCTCTTCTGTAGGATCCAACAGTACTTCTTTGCAAGATGCATCTGTGAGTTTGGAGCTGGACCCTGCCCTGTACTGTCTCGCCCAGAGTAATGATCTGGAAAAACAGGAAGTTTGGAGTCTGGTAAACAGAAACAGAGACTTGCCAGCTGGTCACTTTGCTTTTCTAACTGTCCCAAGAAGGTTTCACGCTGCAGGGAGCCTTCACTCCCCTCCCTGTACCTGAGGTTTACAAAGCACAATGTGGAAAGGCCAAGGGTTCTCATTGGTCCAGGACTGGATCTGGGTCAAATGCCAACCTTCCTTGACCTCTGCAGCCTTAATTTGTTTATCTGCCAGATAGGTGTGGCACTAGCCCTGACTCTATTGGATCACTAGGGTTCAATGGAATGAATGACACAGATCACGTTCTATACGCCGTACAGCATCTATTTGCCCCTGTAAACCCACTTGTGCCCTCTTAATCCGTCCCATGGCAGAGAGAAACTGACTTCTCTGTGGTTATGGGCTCCCAGGCCCTGGGGTTTCCCAGTGAGTTTGAGGAGAAGAGAGAGATTGATGTGCCCAGACCTTGAGTGCCTCTCTGAGTTGTCACAACGGGTATACATCTAGGGCCTCTAGATCACTCGCTACCAAACCCCTTCTTGCCCCTGGAGGATCAATCAGCTTGGGTCAGTTTTCGTACATAAATGTCTATTGCATTGATATGGGCTTTATAGCATTATACAAGTTTCAGGGGTCTGGCCTTATATTTCAAGATCATAGACTACATTACAATTGCTTCCAAAAACCTACTTTCCAACCTTCTTCACCACATAGTTGCACCCCCATCACCCCCTCCTCACCTCCTATCTGTTCTCTACATCCAAGAGTAAAGATCCTGCTTGATTTGTAAGTTAGCATGGCCAGAGTAGAAGGAACCACATCTTCAAGATTTACTCAGAAAAATAGGCAAATAACAGGGCCATAGAAATAGCATAGCAGTATGACATTTGTCTTGTATATGATCAACCCAGGACATACCTGGGTTCCAGCATCCCATATGGTCCCCAAGTCTGCCAGGAGCGATTTCTGAGCATAGAACCAGAAGTAACCCCTGAGCACCACCAAAAGAAAACAAAACAAAAAAGAAAGGTAGGGAAAGTAGCAGAGCCCTGTCTGCCTTCCTAGCAGGTTACTTTAGTCCCACCTCTGCAATTGGCTGCCTTGGTCAACAAGCCTTCCCAGAAAGTAAGTTTGATAACTGGTAGATAAGACCCCCGGCAGGCTCTGCGGCTTTGAGTCAGCACATCTCCCAGGAACAGGTTCACCTTAAATGCAAGACCTGCTCAGGGTGAGGTCTGTGCTCCCCACTGGGGTCTACAAGGTTTTAATATAGTTTGCCTTCTCGCCATTTGATAGTCCCCACAGCTCCTGACACCAATAGACCTACTGGCGAGTGTCCACTTCAACCATCCTGCAACTCATAAACTATCAAAACATCCCTCCATGCTCTTTCACTAAAGGAGGAGCTAGAGAAATGACTGACTGAGGTTTGAAAGCATTGCATGTGGGAACCCCAGGTTCCATTCTTGACACTGCATGGTTCCATGGTGTTCCTGACACCCTAAGCACTAATCAGGAGAAACCCATGAAACTGCAGGTATATATACATATCTATTTTTCATATACCTATGAAAAAAATGAAAAAACAAACTGGAAAACAAGGGGAGAGTGACCTGAACCACTGACCCATGGTTCAGAGACAGCCCTCTGTTACAGGATAGCTGGCAATTGCTGATGACAAGAAGGAGCAAAGAGCTGTGTTTCAGGCACATGACTGGCAGGCATCCCCTTGAATGTGAACAAAGGGAGCCTGTTACTTCAAATGAAACAACCAACAGTTCTTGTTATTGAATGATAAAATTGGAGCTCTCTGGGGAAAATCAGGATTCTGAAAAAGATGTATCTGGTCTCATGCGCCTAGCAACTTCCCACAGTTCCTTTTAGGATAAGATGGGCAGAGTGATTAACAAATGTCACCACCATCACCACCCATCTACATTTATGAGGCTTTTGTAACGATGGCTCATTTGAAAATTCTCATGAATATCATCTCTGTCCATCTTGATCAAGCCTCCAGCTGACCCAGGTGTATCTCAAGCTGGCACTTAGTAGGGCCTCACCTTCCTCAACCCAAAAAGTTACAGTTGTAAAGTATACAAAGGAATGAGAGCACAAACCAAATATCTGTTCTTTTTCAGTAATCTTAGCTAATCCTCCTTGCTAGCTTTCTTGATCTCTGTGTCATTCCACTCATTAGAATGGCCCAGGCCAAAAGGTACATAAAAAGGCATCAAAGAGAGGTATAGATTTCACACTCCTAAATAGCAGCTGAAATCATCATGGAAGAAAAACAACCCAAATAGACACACGCATAGAAAGAAAGAGAAACGAGCACTGGTTTCCATGACAGTTCACTATTTATTTAAAATGTTAGGAAAATGAATATGCCACAAAGGCCTAAAAGCAATCATTAGTCAAAGATGAAAAGCCAAACTGCAAATCTGCTGAAAACCACAAATTCAACAATTGTGTTGGCTGAGTTAGAAATGACCCAGCATTAATGATAATCTCAAATGTTCCTGGATCAAGAAAGAAGGGGTAGACGGAAAATAAGCTTTAATTTTTTTTTTGAGATTCCTTTTCTTCAAGGAGAAAAAAAAATTAAAAGCAAAACAAAAAAGCAGTATCTGTGTTCTCTGCCAACTGTAATGATTTAAGGAAACAATCCCTCAGTAATCAGAGGAAAGGATAGAAGTGTTCCCTTTGGGGGCACTGGAGTGAAGCGAGAATGAAATTAAATACCCACTGGAACCTTGTCTAAGCTAAGAATCATAAAGTGGACAGTCCATCACGGAGACAGTCTTTTCCAGAAGCTCAAATCCTTCCCATGATATTTGCATTGAATTAAAGGTCTGTCAACATGTGGATGCATTCTTTTTTGCTCATCAGTAAAAGTAAGGTAAGCACAGAAGCAGAAGGATGGTTCAGATCTGAGCCATCCAGGGACACTCAATGGCTCAGACCTAAATGAAGGCAGAGGCATGTGGTATGCGCTCCAATTTGCATCTCCATCTTTTCCAAAGGGTCTTGGAGATCATGGGGGAACAAAAGGGTAATGGAATTACTACACACATTTGTCAAGGGGCTAAACATGAAAGCATATTTTACAAAGACAATGTATAATAAAACTAATGTGATTTATATTTGCCCAACAAGAACATTCCTTTAAGGAACACAGGCCAAAATGGAAAGTGTATTCCCAGGGTGTGCGAGCACTTAGGAATACGATCACAAAAGACATCATTTTAGCCTGCGTGTCATCTCTTTCAAGAATTTTCGTGGTTCACCCCAGCGTTGGCAAATAATTTCTTCCCTTAAATTTGGGATGATTAAGAGAAAGTTAACGAATTGAAGTGAGGCAATAGAAAAGCTTTCTTTGAAATAACCTCCAGCTTCCATGGCAGAATTAAGTAAATCCTACACAATTTCTCCCCTGGAGAGAGAAGTAGAGAATGGAATCAAAGGAGCATCTAGTAAAAGCCAAATACTGGCTGTGGTGCTGAGGACCAGAAGAGAAATAAAAAAGTTTCTTTACTCAATTTGTTTAGAGTGATCTGAAAGGAGAGGTTTGTTTTTCTTTTCTTAGCCCCTTAAGTCAAAAGTATCTGTCTGATGTTGGGATCATGAAGTGAGAGGGATGCTCTTATTCTCAGTGGGAGGGGAAGAATGCAGAAGGACTCTCAAAAAAGTCATCATTTATCAGGAGCCTATCTTGCCAACACTCTGAAATGGAACTTCTAGCCGCTAAAGCAGTAAGAAATAAACTCTGTATGTGTGTGTTGTGTGCCAGAAACAGAGCCCACGTATGCATTGTATGCACTCTCCAGTTGAGAGATAGCCCCAGTCAGAAAATAAATGTCTGCTATTTTAAGCTATACTGTTTATGAGACTTTGTTATGGCAGCCCTAATATGCTGGAAGTTAATACACTGAGTAACAACAGTAAAATGCATAAAGATATAAAGATGAAAGCAAAAAAGAATTCTCCAAATCTTATCACCAAGAAAATGCTGTCACAATTGTTTGCCAATATGTCTCCATCCAGATAAACAGAAGAAAAAAAAAAAGAAGACAAGTGATCTTTCTTAAATTTATGTTTCTTGAGACCAGAGTGATAGCACAGCGGTAGGGCATTTGCCTTCCATGCTGCCAACCCACGATGGACCTGGGTTCTGTCCTTGGCATCCTATATAGTCCCTCGAGCCTGCCAGAAGCAATTCCTGAGTGCAGAGCCAGGAATAGCCCTGAATGCCGCTAAGTGTGGTCCAAAACCAGAAATAAAAACAAAAATCTATGCATCTTTTCCATTTTGAAAGTTGTATGTGCATAACTTGACTATAAGAAATAGTTGTCCTAGGGGGCCGGAGAGATAGCATGGAGGTAGGATGTTTGCTTTTCATGCAGAAGGACGGTGGTCCTAATTCCAGCATCCCATGGTCCCCGGGTTTGCCAGGAGCGATTTCTGAGCATAGAGCCCGGAGTAACACCTGAGCGCTGCCGGACATGACCCAAAAATCAAAAAGAAAAAAAAAAAACTAGTCGACCAGAGTACAGGAAATGGAATCCCCTGGTCACTTTGCTGGGGAAAACTATAAAGTCACTTTAACAATTGGACGTTAGCCCCATTTCAGCGAAAACTATACAAATTCTTTCACTCAGCTCATCCTGAGTTCAGGAGGGTCTCTATCCCACTTTGGAAACAACTAGAATGGTCTTTGTTTAGAAAAGAGCTAAATAAATAAGTTTGAAGGGTCTTAATCCACTTGTACTGGGGAGCTTACAAGCCACATTCATTTCATATCCTTCTGGAGGCTGGAAGTCTTAGATACAGTGCTGGTGCCCTTGGTCTCTCCACATCCCCTTCTGGCTCTACTTTCCTTTATCCAGGGCCCCAGAAAGACACAGGAAGCATACACTTGCACACGTGTGCACACACATATACAACACAGCACACAGAAGAAGTGATCTTTTCTATAGCATTTTGTCCTTTATACCACACAGAGAAGAACTATTGTTGCAGTGACTCGGCAGGATACATGATGTCAGAACAGTCCAGCCCTTGGACAGAGCTCTATCCAAACAGCCTATAATTCCACAGAAGCCAAAAGTAACTGACATTTAAACAAGTGTCAAGATAATAAACACCATTTACCAGACACTGAAGCAGAGAGACCCCTGCAAATCTTCATACTTCATAATCTTTCTGAATTGCTAAGACCTCCCAAACACCATTATTTTACCCTTCTCCCTTCTCTGGAAGGCTTTTCTTTTGCACTTCCCTTAAGACAGAGAAGCAAAATAAAAGAACCCAGCCCGTCACGCATTTCTCAGTAATTCTAAGTTGGTGGGAAGCACATGAGTCTTGGAGCTCAGTTTTCAAGGGCTCACATGTCCTCCCAAAGACCCCTTATTTTACTCATGTGTCCAGCTCCACCTGTCTCCTTCCTGGTACTGAGGCAAGTTACAATAACAACTCCAAAATGTCACTTAGCATTTCCCCTGTCCAGTGGGATCCAAAAGGCCAGTGTTTCAGACATTGTGTCCTAACCCTCTAAATAGTGCCTGCAAATCAACTCTTGAGGCTCTGCTCTGTGGAGCATCTTTGGCAGCTTCCACTCAAGCACAGTTCTTTTGCCAACTCTGTGGGACAGCCTGTGCCTTCCAGCATGGCCCGAGAGGCCCTTCAGCATCACGTCCTGTCCACTCCCATCAGAACCAAAGTGGAGGATAGGGGGCAGTGTAATCAGATCTTTGGAAAAATACTCTTGTCCTGGGGCCAGAGAGATAGTACAATTCGTAAGTGTTTGCCTTGCAAACGTGGTGGACCTGAGTTTGATCTCTGGTAGAGCACTGCCAGGATTGATTCTCCATGCTGAGCCAGGAGTGAGTCCCAAGCACCACCGGATGTGGCCAAAAAACAAATGGAAAAAATACATATTCTCTTTTCAAATGCACCCCTAAACAAGCATACAGAATTGTGGCATACACAAATTATCACATGCATAAATTCTCCTCCATGGTCACAAGCATCACATATACACACATATTCCCAGTTACAAACTCACATATATATATATGTATATATATATGAGGATGTATACATATACATCCTCATTCAGAGTCACCTACTCACATATACACACATAGTCACAAACACTCTTGCATATACACACATCCTTCTACAAACACATATATATCCTTAGTCATAGTCATGCAGTCACCATGTACAAAATCCTTCTATGCATGCACATCTTCATATGCACACGTTCACATGTATACATGCCCTCACACAAACTATGTGCAATTCTGAACATAGGCAGTACATCCACCCTTGTCCCATGCAAAAAAAAAAATCATCTATCTGTAAGCAGGTGGTTCACATACAAAAAGAAGAGAGGAAGGGGTATTCTCTGCAAAAGTTAAGAGCAGGATGAGAGGTTGGAGAGTTAGAACAGCGGGTAGGGCATTTGCCTTGCAGGTGGTTGACCAGGGTTCAATCCCTGGCATCCCATATGGTCTCGCAAGTCTGCCAGGAGTGATTTTTTTTTTGGGGGGGGGGGTTGGGTCACATTGC
>PVKC010009234.1:0-27113 GCA_004027635.1 Crocidura indochinensis
ACTGCGTTCTATCACTCCATATGTCTCTTTCCAGGCCTCTTGGAATGGTCTTCTACTATCTGTATTTGATATTTTTGCTGTACTCATTTTCTTTGTTCAAGACTTCAAGTCTACAAAAAGATAAAATTTGTGTAATAAAAAACTAATGAAGTGTTGTTACATGGGGAATTTTACTAATTATAAACATTCGTTTTGGTAAAAAAAATTATATATATATAAATATATTATATATATATAATATATATATATATATATATATATATATGCTGTCCTAGTGAAAACTGGACTTGTGCAACCCTAACCTGGACACCTAGACAAATAACCAGGTAATTTAATAGGCTTTTCAAAAGGGAGCCCAGGTAAGTATATAATTAACATTAGTATTATTGGTTCAATTAAATTTAGGCAGCACAGGTAGGGTAAAGTAGGACAATGCAGATTGTGTCTTCTGTTCTCAAGTCTCCCGCCAGGGGCAGGTCTAAAATGCAGAAGCACACTTGAGAAGCACGGCCAGTCACTAATAAATAAGGAGTACAACAGCCAACACACAAGAAGATGTGACATGGGGTACGGGGAGAGAGAGAAGATGGGACATGGAGGGGAGGAGAGAAGATCCATAAAGACTACGATTAAAACATCTCTTCTTAATCCTCTGCTGTCACACCAAACTCCCAAAGGAATGCTGATACCCAAAGATCCTCTAGAAAACAATGTAATTTAAAGGAAAATGCACAGAAAGATAACGGTGTGACATGTTCAAACGTTAATGTTCTATAAAAGCAATGACAGAATCTCACCTTTGAAACAAAAATGGCAAGTGCTTATCAATAAAACCAAACCACGGGGGGTCTGTGCTTTTTACAATGAAAAATCCTGATAACACAAAGCAGTTCAGCAATATTCAATGTTAGTGAGCTGGAGATGTATGTGACCACAGAGGACTAAGAAGAGGTGTTTTATTTGTAGTCTTGATGTATTGGAGAAGCGACTGCAATTCCCCAAATAAAATGACCTGCAAACTGGATTAATCGTATTAATGACTATACAGCATTGGATTTATCACAATAACAACTAATTAAGAGGTGACCTGAGTGTATGGGAAAAGGACTTTTATTTTTCATTATTGGAGCCTTTGTTACTTTATTATGATGTTTACGAAAGCACTGTGAAGGGCCACATGTACACTTTACTGTTTTTTGCTAGATTGTGTTTTCCATAAGGTACAGTGCAGAGGATTAGTGTGTTGGTTGTTCACAGAGAGCCCAGCCCTCCTCTCAGCTTACTGAACTTCTCTGTGCAATCATCATAAGCAGCTTTTTTATTTTCCCAAATTTATCATGGTCCCATGGAAGACACAGAGGTTTTTACAGAGGAGCACATTATTAGAAACATTAACACCCTCCCCCCATATCCACAGCACTCTAGTATGGGAGCGCTCGGAACTGTTCTGATTACAGATGTCACATGGGGAGTCACACTATATCCTCACTGAGTTCCTGTGACAGATTGTGAAGCTTCTCTTACTTCCCCACTTCCCACTTACACACTGCCTGGCTCCTGGGCTACTAAGGGGAAGACAGGCAGGCTAAACATCCACTCACAGGACTGCAGCCAGCACAGGAGGATGGGCTGCGGCCCACTAGGACAATGCCAGGAACTCCCAATAGCTAGTCCTGCCCTGTTGCCAGGTGAGTTGCAAAGCAGACACCGGCACACTAGCCTCCCGCCACACGAATATTTTAATTGTGGATTTTCCTGCATGCCAACTGCAAGGCCTTCAAGTGCCACAGCTGGCACGAGTGTCATAAGTTCACCATCACTACTATAGACTCTGAAAACAGTTCTTAATTTATTACTTTTTTATCAGAACATAAGTATCTTAGATTATATATATAAAACACCCTGAAATATATATAAATAAAATCCAGTATATATATATACATATATATATACACATATATATACCAGAAAGCCAATGACAATAAAATCACGAGACCAAAACTACATTAACTGTACTTAAAATATGTCTGTTAAGGAGGCAGGCTGGGGGTCATATGAAAAACCCAGTAACATTGGTGAAGTAAAATTGATACTGGTGGTGAGAATAGTGCTAGAACTAACCCTGGGAGTATCTGAAATATTTTTTTAAGAAAACTCAACACAAAAAAGCTAAGCTATTTCTATAAACACATTATTTTCCAGGTAACCAAAAAAAGCTGGAACTAACAGTTTCTCTTGCTGCACGTTTATTATTTGAAGAGAAGGACATCGATGTTCCTGAAGTAGGCATGATCTTTAGTCGGCTAATGCCCCTTATCCTCCCAAGGATAATGAAAAGGACAATGAAAACGCTTCCAGTTCTGATCATGTTCTCTTTCAGACTGCCAACTCTGAAAACCAATCAATCATCGCCAATGCCCATTTAATTCTATGTTAGCAGGAGATTTCATTCCCTTACGTAAGCAGGGTTTTTGCCCTTTTTCAGCAGGACATTACAGAAGAGGAATCTACACCATTATGCCCTTTAAATATTGCAAGCAGGAAAACAAGCTGACCCAGCAAGGTAGGTTGATTCTGAAACCTGAAACAACTTGAACGCGTGGAGATCATTGACAGAAAAGACCCATCTCAGGAGTGTAAATATGAAAATACCATTAAGCTACAAAATTCAAGGTAACAATATCACTAAAAAGAGAGGGGTCTGGAGCCCTGGCAGTATTTTCTACTTTGGGGACAAAACTCATGCAAGAATATTAAAATAATACCATCAACTGTCCCAATCACCCTGGCAATGACTGGGGGAGAGGTGTAGATTTTGGGAACGCTGGTTATAAACTATCTTGATTGAGGAAAGACACAAATACTTCCTCCCGTTCCCATCCCTATTTTGGGGTTTTGTGGCCACAAGTGGAAATGCATGGGACTTACATCTGGCTCTGAGTTCAGAGATCACTCCTGGTGGTGGTTAGGAGGCATATTGGATAATGGAATCAAAACCAGTTGCCTTGTGCAAGGCAATCTCCTTACCTCTGTACAATCACTCCAGTAGTAATCTTCATCTTGAGATGTGGACTATCACACTTTAACACCATTCTGAGACAATGGCCCACATACCCCTGCAGTGATGTATCATTTGAGCTTTCTCTATTCTGGTTAACTCCATGTTCTCTCCATTGAGAATGTTTCTAGAACTATATCTTTTTGTTCCACCTTTCATTTCACCAATAAACTTTTTTTTACTTAACACAAAAAATTAATCGAAAAGTAAAATAAATAATGTAGTATATCTAATTTAGATAAGAGAAGTAAAATACATTGGAACACCTATTAGAAATTATCATTCAACAAATATGCTAGATCTACTGAAATTTTTATTCCATATGACTGTAAAACACTTCAAATATTTCTGCACTTTACTTATTGTTCATCGTCCCAATGTAAAATTTCCTACTATAAGTTAAATCACTGAATAAGTTTATCATTTTTAAACTAAAATTTGTGAGGGAAATTCAGGAAAATGAGGGGGTGAGAAACAGCTGTCATGGAGTTAAGAACATCATAGAGAGAAAACAAGGTGATCAAGAAGAGGTGAAAAACAGATTTACAGGTATAGAGATAACCAAATCACTAGTGCATAGAAACTGAAGCAAAACGGTTAGTTTAGTGAGAAACTGCTTTCAAAGTCACAGTAGCCAGTGCTACATGAATTCTAAGTCCTTATGAATAAACTCCTTTCATGTTCACTTTCTTTGGCTACAATCTCGATTCTTTCACTTCATAATTTGAGGGACTGGATATTTCAGGGTTCAAATAAAAGTATTTGTATTGTACAAAGCCAGTGCCAGATTAGTACCGTAAACCACGTACTGTCTCTCATCATCTGACTGAAAATTATGATTAAGTCAAGAGCGCTTGAGGATGTGGCCCTGAAACCAAAGTATAAATAGTAAATACATATGCTATTTTAATAAATGAAACAGAATATTATACCAGAAGTGATGCAAGGATTAGCTGCCTTGCTTAAGGGCCACAACTCACATATGTTTTTATTTTCATTAAATTTTTATTAAAAAGTGGCATCAACTATAATGGCTAATACAAGGAGTGGACAACAATATTACAAATTTAAATATGTTAGGAATAAGAAAAGTATCTTACTAGGTAGACTAATCTCACACTATGTTTTATACTCAAAATATATTACAAATCACTATAGAACAATACTTAAGATCTATCAATACAAAATTAGAAGTTAATGATACCACTAACAAAATTATGGAAGAAAATGTGGTTCCAACTGCACACTGTATAATATTTAATGTAAGCCTCTAATATGCATTTATGTTCAATTATTTATAATTTTCCATATTTATTTTAAAGTTGCTAGAGGGGTAACTTTATTTCTGGGAGGGTTGCCAAAAAGTTGATTTTATTACTTCAATTGAGAAACACCTTTAGCAATTTAGAAAGGAAACTCCATTGCAATATAATTTAGGGACTTAGAAAAATTCCTGAAAGTTTTTAATTTCTGATGTGTTCCATTAACTGAAATAACACACTTCCAACTCCCAAGGACACATTATTTACACCACTGTCTATTAAGAACATCTTTCAGGGGCCTATATATAATCTGAAATTTTAAAGCTCCAGGATTACAAAAAAGGAATCCTATGTAGTTTAAATATTTTATAATTTTAAAATGAGAAAGTAAAATGAGAAAATGAAATTAAAGAGAAAATAAAATTTTATTTTTGGATTCTAAATGTCATTCTCAAATACTAGATAAGTTTCTCTAATCATATTTAAAATAGCAAATAAATTTTGTCTCTTCAATATCTAAAGAGAAATTTTGCTCTAAAATATAATATACAAAAAATAAAAATAAAATAAAATATAATACAAGATTTATGTATATATAAATATAATACGTGCTATCTGTAATATTGTAAAATATTTAAATTGATGATTATAGATATGAATTTTAAAATATATTTACGCACATGTGTATTTAAACAAGTATAAACATTTATATTATTCCATGAAGATCAAAATTTTCATCACTGGACAATAAGGTCAGCAATCTTTCTATTTTTCAAATTTCACCACTACATTTTTTGCTGAAACAATAAAACCAAAGAACTATTCTCAGTTAAAACTTGAACAGTGCAAGATTACCAAAGCAGGTGAGTTCCTGAAAGAATCAGGACGCCCATGACAGGCAATTTTATTAGGACTACTTCCTTGTGACCTGGCTAAAATTTACTAAATGTTGTACTCAATCTCATATTCTGCCTATTCCTCTTCCTTCTAAAAATTCCCTTTTTCTTCCCAGGGATCAGACCTGCATGATCACCCCCTTTCTTCTTTGGATAATTTCACTTTCTATAAAATTATTTACCCACTACAACTCTTGCATAACTAATTTTGAAGTGAAATTCATTTGCAGTGAACAAGATCTAATGCAAGCATATATTCAGACATATCCAGATTTATAAATCCAGATTCATGAATAAATTAAGCATGAGATATTTACAGAGACATTTTAAATTACTCAGAAATGATTAACAGATCACAAACTATAGTGCTATTACATATTCCTAATACATTCATTTTCTTCTTTCTGCTTATGTATACTATTTTCATTATTAACATTAAAATCTCAAAGGACACTACTTTACAACTGATTGAATAACCTAGAGAAAAATGTTAATATATTCTTGGTATGATACTCTTAATAGAGAATACTTCAAGATGTGATAAAAAAAATTGCTAGTGGTAGGCTCGCGGGACCATATGGGATGTTGGGCATCAAACTCAGGTCTATCTCTGGTCAGCCACATGCAAGGCAAATGCCCTAATGCTGTACTATCATTCTGGCCCTCATATTTCTTTCAATACATTATAGTTTGTGATTGAAAAGTTTGGTAGAAAAGTATATAAAATGAACTATTCTATGGAAGGAAATATACCTGTCATTTCTAGTGTGGGGCTCTTAAAGTCTATTAAATTATGACTTTATAATGACTAGGATAATGAATAATTAATAAATGAATAATTAATAATTAATAAATTAACAAAGAAATGGAATCAACTCTGACCAATGTAAGTCTCATATTCAATGAATAACATGCTTCAACTAAGAAGGCAGGGTAAAACATTTTCTGATTTTGCTTGGTTTCCTAATTCATTAGTGCTTATAATAAAGTCCAAACAACCCAATTTCTTCTTTCAATTTCTTCTAAATACTAGCTTTCTAGAGGGTTATGTCCAAATGCTTAGAAATCTGATGGGAGATATAATTCAAATAACCAACATACATGCATTGTGTGTAGGAGTCTCTGGTCCAATCATCCATAGAAGATGCTTAAATGAATTAGCCAAAAAAAATCAAGTAAAATAACTAGTCATTTTAAAAGCTGGAATATTCCGTGTATATGTTTTATATATAGAAGTCTAATTATCAGTGGTTATTCAATCACTCTAAAATATCAAAGTCATTATTTAAGCCTGAATCCAAATCTTAACCCCACATGTACCATGAACTCATATATTATATATGCATATCTTTATAACATTTAGGTATTCATCTATCTTTATTTTACATTAAGTTATGCTTTAAATTGAGATGTTTCTACGCTGAATACATTGATAAATATAATGACTGCACATTAGTGAAATTCTACTGCTTTTGTGCCTACATTTGTGATTTCTAAACTCAAAAAGCTGTATGTATAGTAGTAAATTTATTTCACTCAAGTATGTATTTCAAAATCACAGACTCCACTTCTCTCTTATTTCAGATTTTGAGATGAATACTTCACAAATTCAGAGTTAATCAAAATGCATTTTGAAAATATATTGAAAGCTATTAATATGGGTTTAATCTGATTTCATGATACTCCAGTATTTACCACTCTGAACTGAATATTTATTCATCAATAATTGTGATGCTATGTTATAGACATTACTCATTCTTTTACAGCTCCAAGATAGGGTCAGTGTTTCTATGTCAAGACTGCCTCACTCTCATAAATCAGCACTGATTTTTAAATGCCTTGAGGTGAACTCATCTCGATTATGGCACCAAGTTAAATGCTGTGTGTTCAATAATTGTATAGACACAAAAACACTCAAGTATTTGAATGAACATTAAGTTTAAACTTTATAAAGCTTTCTTTGGGGACTTGTAAGACAGTACCATACAGCAAGTTGCATTCAATATTTGTTTTCTCTCAAGAAACACATAAATTTTGATCACCTTCAGGAATGATAACTGAGTCCAAAGCCAGGATTAAGCTCTGAGCGCAACATGGTGAGGGCAAACCCCTTCCCGAATCCCCTTCAACTGCTCAAACTAAGTTAATCTATTCAATATAATTTTGGGGAAACTTTTCTACACATGAAAACCTTTTGACAATAAATAAAGCAAAACATTTGTAGAAAAAAAAAAGTTTGGGTCAAGAAGATTAGACCAAATGGTAGAATCAATGCCAACCAAGTACAAGGTCTTGAGTTCTATCCAAGGAATATTTGACATGTGAAATACTGCTACTGGTGTGGCATTTATAAAGAGGGGAAACGAGAAAGAGGAAGGTGATAGAAAGATGAAACGATGAAAGAAAAAGTCTTCTACTTCAGAAAATACTTAAGGGGCCAAAAAGGTAGATTATATGCTTTGCATATGTGAGGTTCTGTATTTGATTTCTGGCAAGCAAAACGAAAAAAGAAAGAAAAGAAAGGCAGTCTTAAGGAAATCTCTTTATGTGACTTTGGCACTATATCATCTTTTTTTTCAATTACTTAAGAAGCAATTATGCTGATTAGAGCATAAAAATCCATATGAAAATGGTCACATGAGGTCAAATTCTGCAATAGAAATCACCAAAAAACAAGCTCAGTTTAAAGAAAATCACAAATCTTAAATTGTAAGATTGAGAACAGAGCACAACTAAATGTGAGAACATAATTTAAAGAGCACTGAAAATCAATGACACAAAACTGATTGGTCCCAGACAATAAATGCTTCTTTGCTCTTCAATGATTTTGTCTGCTTATTGAGTTACTTTAGTTTATTCTTTTTAGATCCTATAATCTTTATCTATTCAACCACTAGGAAGTCTGTTTAGCAGTCCTAAACTATTAATAAGGCATACATAATGACTCCTTACAATGTACTGAAAAAATCCAAATTTCACTGCACAGTTACATAATATGACTAATTATGCACTTCACACTAAAACAGAAGAGTATAATATTGAAATAAGATATTTTGTATTTACACAGGAATTATAATTAATAACCAAACACATCACTGAACATGAATAAAAAATAAGATTTAAAAAATGACAATAAGACTGATGTGCACTGTTCTGTTATTTACTCTAATGACCCAAGAGCTAGCTTATTGTTTCCAAATAACAGTGTCAAGTATTAACATCGCTGAAAACTAGGCTGAATCATTTATTCACATGTTACAATGTTGATGCTAAATAGGAAAAATATGAACCTTTAATCTGGGGTCCAGAGAGATTATACAGCAGATAGGGCACTTTCCTTGCATGCAAACATGGTGAGAGAAGTCCATGAAACTTCATGTTACATTAAAGCCATTTAATCTTCTTGAAGATTAGGTTTTTAGGTAAATAATCATATTAATATTTAATGATTTGAAAATAGAGACTCAGTAAACTTGAATATTGTACGGGAAAATAAAATGGCTCATTCAAAATAAAATAAAATAAAATAAATAAAGAATATAGTGACTAGTCTCAGCCAGGACAAAATGTTAAGTACAGTCAGGTACACCACAAAAAATAAAAAGATACTAACTCAATATCTCACAAAAGGTTTAAAGTAAAAGGATAAAAAATAATCATATAGGCGAAGTACAGGTATATAAAAGTATAAATGACTATATATGTGTCAGCTCAAATTGAATTTAGGTTAAAAAATAAAAATGACAGGGATGGACATCACATATTGGTTAAGGAACAAACAGAGCAAAAGATTTAAGTTTCATCAACTTATGTGAAGCAAATAAAGCGTAGAGTATATAAAGAAAATTTGAAATAAATTGAGGAAAAGTGCTGATGGAAACAGAATAAAATTAGGAGATTGTATCACCTCACCCATGATGATTGTATTTATCTTTTGTGTGTGTGTGTGTGTGGTTTTTGGGTCACACCCGGCAGTGCTCTGGGATTACTCCTGGCTCCATGCTCAGAAATTGCTCCTGGCAGGCACGGGGGACCATATGGGGCACCGGGATTCGAACCGATGACCTTTTGCATGAAAGGCAAACGCCTTACCTCCATGCTATCTCCCGGGCCTCGATGATTGTATTTATCACTAGGACAGAACATCTGTTAAGGAACTATAGCTCTAAATGAGGAATTTGATGAATTTTGACCAGTAGATATATCCAGGACTTTCGACCTCCATATCAAATACACATTCTTTTGCCATAGATAGATATCCAGGATAGATCATGTGCTACATACAATGCAAATATCCATAAAGTCTCAAAATTAAAATTGGATCAAGTGTCTTTTCAGATCACAGCACCATCCATCAAGGAAGAAATAAACCATAAAAAGCAATGTTGACATCAGATAAAGGTTTGATATTACAAAGTGCTGACAAATGTTAACTTCACAGTACCTAGAAAAAACATCCAGAAATGGGGAGAGGAAATGAACAGACACTTCTTTGAGGAAATGCAACATATGGCCAAGACTCTCTAGAGAAATCCAAACCAAGACAACACAAGATATCACCTTACACCTGTGAAGATGGCATATATCACAAAAAGGAAAACAACCTGTGTTGGTGGAGGTGTGATGAAAAGGCTCTCTCCTTCACTGCTAGTGGAAATGCTGCCTGGTTCAGCCCCTATGGAAAACACTATGGAGGAGTCTCAGTAAACTCAGAATTGAACTACCATAAGACTCAACAATCCCTCTCTCAGGTAGCTACACCCAGTACAGAAAAACTTTCATCTGAAAGGCTGTATGCACATCACTTTTTACTTCAGCACTCAGTACACTAGCTAAGACTTGGAATCAACATAGATGCCCACCAACGACTAGTGGATCATGAAGATGTGCTACACATACAAAATGGAATAAAACATAGTAGTAAGAAATGATACAGTCATGTAATTTGCAGCAACATAGATGGATCTAGGAAATATTATATTAAGTGAGGTAAGTCAGAAGAGAAATAAGTACAGAAAGATATCACTTATATGTGCTATTTAGAATATCGGCATAAAGAAATACAATAGCCTAACAGGTAGATATCTCAATCACCATAGATGTGAGGAGAAGGAAACAAACTCATTGGAAAAGGAGAAAAATATACTTCAAATAAGTTTGCATCAATGGATACAGCTCTTTAGACTGAACAGGTCATCATAAAGACCTATAATAGTGTTCTAACATTCTTATCCACAGAAACAGGTGCAGTATGCATACGAACGCCAAGGACTCTCACTGCAGAACTCACTATCAGAATATTTCAATGTCTTTATTTTATTATGTCTGCAATAACTCTTTAACTTTTTCATATCTAAAGGGATTCTTAAAGATATAGGTTGGTTGCCAGTTTTGCATTTTAGTGTGTTATCATGCTAGAATCCAAATACAGTCTTCAACATAATAATACCCTGAAAAAATACTCCAAATTATCCATCTTCCATTTGATTATGCCTGCTAGCATATTCCAATGCTTATTTACACAGAGACCAATGAAATAGGCACCTGTAAACCTTAGACTTTTGTAACAGGACTGATAATTGACTATATTTTTTATAATTTGATTTTTTTTACCCCTGGTCCCCTAGAGCTTGTTTTTTTTTGTTTTTTTGGTTTTTTTTTTTTTTTGGTTTTTGGATCACACCCGACAGTGCTCAGGGGTTACTCCTGGCTCCATGCTCAGAAATTGCTCCTGGCAGGCACGGGGGACCATATGGGGCACCGGGATTCGAAACGTGACCTTTTGCATGAAAGGCAAACGCCTTACCTTCATGCTATCTCCCGGGCCCATTGTTTTGTTTTTTAAACCAAGCTAGCTTACTACTAGTACACAAGGTCCACTTATCAGTTTGCTTCCAGGAAAGGAATCTGGATGCTCGAGACATCATAAATATATGCTACGGGGTAGACTCCTCTTAAAGAGCCCACTCACATATTGCTAAGTACTCTTGATTGGAAAATTATGATTTTTCTAAGAATGCTTGATTCGATTCCTGGCATCCCATATGATCCCCTGTTCCAGTCAGAAGCAAGTTCTGAGTGCAGAGCCAGGAGCAATCTGAGTGCTACCAGGTGTGACCCAAAAACCAAATATTTTCAAAAGATATTTTTTAAAAATTAAAATTCATTTTAAATCACCATTATTCTCCATGTTTATAATGTACTATAAATACCAAGCAATTTAATTTAGTAAGCCTATGTGTATTAAACTTTCCATTTCAACATTGCTAAAATATGTTGCACAATCTTGTTTCTTAATGAATAAAATGAAGCAAAATATAAATATAAATGAATTATATTAGTGTTGTCTTTAATATCTTTACAAAGAAATATTATGGCATCAAAGAAGGTTATCTAATGAGCTTGAATGACAGCAAGAAATAAAGTGATGTCTTGCCATTATTCAATAAGCTCCACTGTAAACACAAATATCATATTTTCTGAATATGAGTAAATTGACAGGGAGATGGGGATCACAACTGGCAGGACTTGAAGTTTCTCCTGGGGCTTCTCAAGACACCATTTGATGGCAGAGTTTAGACTGTGGTTGGTAAATTACAAGAGAATATCCTTAATCTTTAGCACAACATTTCTGGTCAAACCAATTTAATTATTTATAAACAAGTGCTTTCTGGTTCTTAGAGGAGATTTGTATGCAGATATCTTTACTTGTTATCACAATGAGTAGGTTACTTGGTTAAGGAGATGCCAAAAAATCTGATTAAGTTTCAACAAGAAATTAAGTTCTGTGAAAGCCAATTATTTTTCCAATGCAAAAATGGGAAAGTAACAGGACTAGCAAATGAGAATGATAGCAATAAATAATCTTATTATGTTTTGTGATTCAATAACATCTACCTTTATTTTTTGTGTAGTCTTTTATAAATAATGTCGTAAAGTACCAAGGCTACTATACTAAAGCGTTTGTAGTTGGGTTTCAGACATTGAATGTATACCACCCTTCAGCAGTGTAATTTCTCATCCAATGTTACATTTTGATACAAAGTATTATCAAATATGATCTGGAAAATGCCTGTACTTTATTTTTATTACTGAAGTAATATGGTTACAATAGAGTATAATGTTACTGCATCACACTCATTAAAAAAGTAATAAAGTAATAAAGTTCAGGAAAGAGTACTAAAATTTCTAACAAAACCTCATTTTATGTTTATTTGCTTATACAGTACTGGAAGTGTCAAGAGGAATATTTTTGTGCTTTCAAACCCATACCAATCCTTTGCCAGTTCACTTTATCACAATTTAAAAAATTCTATTTAAAAGCATCTGTTTAAGGACCACGGAGACAACTCAAGAGACTAGAAACATATGTTGCATGAAGGTATCTTCAGTTTGATCCCAGAAAAGTTCCCGCATATCTCAAGGGGGAATCACTGGGAACTCCCAAATAATTAGTTAATGGCAAATATAGCTGTCTTAAGCACTTCAGAAAACAAAGAAAAATGCTAGGGCTAAGGAGTCAAAATGAAGGGCAAAATTCAACTAGGCTATCATCAAATACCTTACACCAGGAGTTTATTTGTACAAAGCTATATAAACTTCATTTTAATTTTGACCCAAGCTTCATTCCTTGAAGTCTAAAATGTGACAAATAAATAATATCACACTCCTGTAGTTTGTTTGAGCTAATGAACGCTGGGTCCAAAATTAGTAGCAGATCTCAATACTCCACTATCACAACAGGACAGATCCAGTAGACAGAAAAATAGCAAAGAAATAAGAGCCCTAAATGAAAATTTGAAGATCTAGGGCTAATAGACCTATATAGGCCCCACTACCCCCAAAAAATTGAATACACATTCTTCTCAAATGCTCATGAATCCTCTCCAAAATAGACCATGTCTTGGGATATAAATTTAATTTCTATAAAACCACAAAGATAAGGCTCATTAGAAGCACCCGATCAGATCACTATGCAACAGAGGCGAAAATTGACTGTAAGAAGCAGCAATGGAGATAATCCAACACCTGGAGATTAAACAACATGCAGGTCAACAACATCTGGATCTAAGAGGAACTCAAGGAAGAAATAAAAAAAATTCCTTGAGACAAACGATAATGAAGAGACAGCCTGTCAAAATTTGTGAGACACAGCAAAATAAGTAATTAGGGGGAAACTCATAGCAATACAATCCTATGTGAGGAAAGAGGAAAATGACAAAAATCAACATTCTAAAGGATCACCTTAAGAAACTGAAACAATAGCAGCAAGGAATCCAACCATAACAGAAGGCAAGAAATAAAAAAAGAGCAGAAATAAACAACATAAAAACTAAGAAAACAATAAAAAATCAATGAGACCAGGAGTTGGTTTTTCGAAAAAATAAACAAGACAGACAAACCACTTCAAGACTCACCCAGAAAAGAGGGAAAACACCCAAATTAGTAAGATCACAAATGAAGAGGAAGAGATTACAGTAAAATCCCAAGAGATACAGCATATCATGAGGTCATATTATGAACAACTATACTCAGGTTAGAGAAACCAGTAGAAATCTACAGATTCCTCAAAAAAAAAAAATACCACTCCCAAGACAGGAAAAGGAAGATTTAGAAAGCCTAAACAGGCAAATCACTTCAGACAAAATTGAAGCTGTAATTAAGAAACTCCCTAAGAAAAAAAATCCAGGTCCAGATGGCTTTACAGGTGAATTCTATCAAACATTCCGAGAAGACTAACTACCATTGATCCACATGCTCTTCCAAACCATTGAAAAGACAGGAATCCTCCCCAGCACCTTTTATGAGGCTAATATCACACTCATTCCCAAAGATGGCAAAGATTTCACCAAAAAAGAAAAAAAGAGATCAATTTCACTAATGAACAAAGATGCAAAAATACTCAATAAAATTTTAGCAAACTGAATCCAGCACTACATCAAAAAGATTATATATACCATGACCAAGTGGGTTTCATCCCAGGGATGCAATGTTGATTCAACATATGCAAATCAAACATCATACACCACATCAACAAAAGTAAGGCAAAAACCACATGATCATATCAATCAATACAGAGAAGGTGTTTGACAAAACTAACACCCACTATGTTGAATACACTCAGCAAAATAGGGTTAGAGGGAACCTTCCTCAATATAGTTACAGTTATCTATCTATCTATCTATCTATCTATCTATCTATCTATCTATCTATCTATCTATCTATCTATCTATCTATCTATCTATCTAGGGTTAGAGGGAACCTTCCTCAATATAGTTACAGTTATCTATCTATCTATCTATCTATCTATCTATCTATCTATCTATCTATCTATCTATCTATCTATCTATCTATCTATCTATCTATCTATCTGAAAAGGCCACAGCCAACATTATCCTCAATGGCAAAAACTGAAAGAATTTCCACTAAGGTCAGAAACTAGGCAAGGCTGTACACTCTCTCCACTCTTCTTTAATATAATTTTAGAAGTCTTAGCAATAGCAACCTGACAAGAAAGGGGAATCAAAGAAATCTAAATTAGGAAAGAGGAACTCAAACTATCTCTTTTTGCAGATGATGATTATATACATAGATCCCTAAAGTGTCCACAGTAAAATTCCTAGAAACAATTGACCAATATAGCAAAGTGGCTGGCTACAAAGTCAATACACAAAAGACAGTAGCATTTCTCTATACAAATAACAGAGTAGAGGAGAGACTAGAATACAATTACATTTAAAATAGTATCAAAAATATCAAGTACCTAGGAATCAACCTTATAAGGGAAATGAAGGACCGATACCAGGGAAACTTTAAAACACTGCAAAAAGAAATAGAAGAATATCTAAGGAAATGGAAGAACATCACATGCTCATGGGTAGGCAGAATCAACATAATTAAAATGACTATCTTACCGGAACTCCTATATAGATTTAATGCAATCCCTATCCCAATTCAGACATCATTCTTTAAAGACTTAGAACAATCAATCATAAAATTCATCTGGAACCACAAAAGACCCATGATAGTCAAATACTTACTAAAAAACAAGAATCTGGGTGGCATCTCTTTACCACCCTGAAACTATACTATAGAGCCATAGTGATCAAACGCATGGTACTGGAAAAAAGACAGATCCTCAGATAATGGGTTAGAACAGAATATTCAGACATAAATACACAGATATACAGTCAACTAATATTTGATAAAAGAGCCAAGAACTTGAAATGAACAAAGAAAGCCTCTTCAACAAATGGTCTTGGTACAACTGGAAAACCACCTGTAAGAAATTGAAAATTGACCCATATCTCACTCCCTATATAAAAGTCAATTCAAAATGGATTAAGGAACTTAAAATTGGATCAGAATCTATAGTTTATTTAGGAAAAATGGACAGAACACTCGCAGGCATATATATCAAAAAAGTCTTCAAGGATGGAGCACTAATGTCAATAACTTTAGCATAAAACATAAACAAATGGGACTACATCAAACTAAAAATCTTCTGCATGGTGTAAGAAAGTCAACTTAAAACAAGAAGACAGTTAACTGAATGGGAAAATATCTTTGTATTCAACATGTCAGATAAAGGGCTTATGTCCAGAATATACAAAGCACTCAGAAAGCTCAGACCCTCCCCCCCAACTAAATAAAGCCACAGAAAATGGGAAGATGAAATGAATAGACACTTCTCCGAGGAAGACTGAAAGATAGCCAACAAACACATGAAAACATGCTCACCTCCCCTCATCATTAGGGAAATCCAAATCAAGACAACAATGAGGTACTACCTTACACCATTGAGGATGGCCCACATCCAAAATAGCAGGAACAACCTATTTGGCTGGGATGCGGTATGAAAGGAACTCTCATCCACTACTGGTGAGAATGCCCCTTAGTCTAACCCATATTGAAAACAGTCTAGAGAGTGCTCAAGGAACTCAGAATTGAGGTGCCATTTGACCGAGAAATTCCTCTCCTAGATATCTATCCCCAAGTCAGAAGGACATTCATCCCAAAGTATATATGCACCCCACTATGTATCGCAGCATTCAGTATAATAGCCAAGTCTTGGAATCAACCTCAATGTCCAACAACAGATGAGTTGATCATTAAGATGTGCTATATATATACAATGCAATACTACCTGACAGAAATTAATCAATTGTAGACTTTGCATCAACTTGGATGGACCTAGAAAATATTAGGTTAAATGAAGTAAGCCAGAAGATGAAAGATAAACACAGAATAATAGCATTATTCTGAGTTGCCTATAATATACAACCAATACTCCATGATCAAATAACAGGGTTTAATATGGAGGTAAGGCGCTTGCCTTTCATGCAAAATGTCATCCGTTCGAATCCCAATGCCCCATATGTTCCCCCGTGCCTGCCAGGAGCAATTTCTGAGCATGGAGCCAGGAGTAACCCCTGAGCACTGTCGGGTGTGACCCCCCCCCAAAAAAAAAACATCCAAATACTGTAATAGCCAACATATATGGAGGAGTAGTGCCCTAAACAAATGGAAGAGATACAACACAATCCATGACTACTCATTATACCATATAGAAACCAGCAACAGCAGAAACAGCAGCATAGAGAGAACAGGTAAGTAATCAGCCTTTTACTACAAAGACCTATAATAATTTCTTAAGGATCTTATACAGGATTACAGGTAAAGACTATAATGGGAAAATACTGAATCCAAAGGAAACATTTCAAAACAATGTTTGAATGCCTTAACCTTACTATATTTAAAATAACCTCTCAGTTTTTCCATAGGGGTTCTTGGATACAAAGGGTGAACAACTTAAGGTGGCACCTCAGTGTTCAGTCACAGGAGATACCATACTTAGCTTGCACTATGATAATGTCTGATTAAAACTCATTAACATACCCTTTATATTTAGATTATGCCCTCTTTTAGGACCTGAAGCATGTGACCAGCCTGACCACAGAAGAAGCAACTGTGACCTCCAGACATATACTATCGGGCCTACTCATCGAACACGTTCAAACAAACTAACATTCCCTTGCTCTTTCCTCCTCTCTTCTCACTACTTATTTTTTTCTCTTTTTATCTCCCTCTGCGTCTACCTTATCCTCCTCATTATCATCAATTCAATACATCTCAAATAAAAACCACACGGTTGCCTCCCCCATTGGAAAGGAAAGCTGATATATAAGGCACCATGGACAATACTGCTAAGGGTAAACACGTATATAGATAGACATCACTAACACAATGTTTAGTACTCGATATGCGAAACCAACATGTATCCAAAATTTGATCTATTTTTCTTCACTTTACATGTACTATATTTAACTATCTTGCTGTACTCAGCTTATTTCTTTCCCCCATCTCTTTTCATTAATATATACCTAAGCTAACTTTTATATATTATTAAGGGAGAAAGAACACACAGAGATAGGAATCCTTCCTGAGAGTCAAACTTAAATTATAAACAACCCATACCTATAGCCTATATAGCCCCTCCCATATACTATCCCCCCTCTACCCTTCAGAAATCTGACTATTCTATCAACCCCCAAACCCATTCCCGATTTCCCACCTTATTAAAATTCTTCACCCTCAGTTCTTAGGCATTAAGACAGACCTCCTAACCCAAAGAACCAGTACACAGCCCCCGAATTAAGAGACATCCACTCAAACCCACACCTGGTTCCTGGCAAGAAAATACAACTAACACCCCTAATGACTCATTCTACGTGGTCTTCCTCTCCCTAATGTGAACTGTTACTTGATACCAGACTTAGTACTAAAAGTATCCCCACTGCAAGAACTCTATCCAAGACCTCCCTCCAGCAAATCTTTCCTCAAGCTCAAAAAGCCCAGGGTGTGTGATGAAAAGGTGCCCTGGAGCCCACACCCCTCAAGAAAATCTCCAAAGACAATGGGAAACCTATACTTTCATCATAAGTATAAGACCTTTGTAACATTACCTCTTAACCTGTTTTTCCCCAGTATAATGTAATCTCCTTCATCACTTTGTTCCTTTAATTGCTTTTTTTACTTAATTTAAAATTTTTCCTTCTTTTATATATATATATTTATATATATAAAATATATATAAGTATATATATTTTATATATAAAATAATATAAATATATTTTATATATATAATAATATAAATATATATATGTTTATAAATTATATTTATATATATGTGTGTGTGAGCATATATATTTTTATTTTTGTCCTATATCTGTTATCTTCTATTTCCACCCCCAAATGCACCAGGAATATAATGTAGCACCATTTCTTCCTGCAAAAGCATACTGAAAAAGGGGAAATCTCACATATAAAAACAAGCTCTTATCTACTAGGGATAAGAGCTGATAAATTTTTACAAAACACAGGCATTTCCCACCTTGAACATATGTCATGTGGACCCAACTTAAACCCAGGGAATTGGACACTGATCGTCCAGCCTTGACTCATGGATCACAGACATAGAAATGACACAGTTCTCCAAAACAGCTCCAGGAAGCAATAACCCTCCGGGGCATTCTTCATACTGCTCTGACACCAACATGTGCCAGTTCTAAAATGATATCCTGACAACGAGGAAATGAGAAGAGCCTGATCTAAGAGCAAGTTGTCCTATCTCATTAGCCAATGATAAGACAAAATCAGAAGGCCTGTCACCCTTTGATATGTGCAAAAGCAAAGATCCCTATCTACAGATGACTGGTTATTACAACCATGACTGAACAGTACACATCCTGGGACCAATAAAAAAGCTCTAGCCTAGGGTTTGGTATATGATCTGTATAACAAACAAGATCTCTAATTCCAGAGGTCTGACTGAGACAATAGCAACTGAATGGGTCTTCTGGAAACATAACGCAAGACTATCCCAGATTTCATCCTAAGAGCAGCGCAATGACAAAGACCATCAACTACAGAAGGTGGATTAAAACGACACCGAAAGAACAGAACTGCTAGAACCACAAAAAAGAATTCATCATAATCTCCATTCCTTAACCAGTGCAGACACCAGATCTGTAGACAGAAATCTGATTTTACTACACATGATGAAGCAAAAGTCTTCCATACACCACAAAAGCACTGAGGGGAGAGTAAATGAACATGCAAGAAGTCTATAGTTAATCCCATGATAGTATAGTTCAAGGGTGGAGAAATCCTATATCTCCTAGGCCAAGGGAATTGCCTCTCTAATATCCCCAATATTTAGTGTGCCTATGCAGGAAAAAATAAGGCAAAAAACAATCTTTTTTTTAAATGTATTCATTTAGTTAGTTTTTTCCTCTTTCTTCGACTTGTAGATATTGATTTGATGTAGATATTGAAGCTGATGTCTCCAATTTTATTATTTTATTTTATCGATATCTTTCTTTTTACACTCTGAGATGGTTTTATTTCAGGACTGAGAGTAGTATATGGTGCTTGACTTTATTTATGTAGTGCTCACTGGATATTTTATACGATATATTTTTTTCGCATTGGTACAATGTTTCAATTCCTTTTTTCCTGTCCTCTCTCAAACTGAGGTTGAAAACATCTAGAAGGACTCCATCCATTTAGGCTTATTTGATTTTTACCCCATTTTATTTCTTTTCTTTTCTTCAAAAAATACCACATAATGTGAACTATCTAGTTCAGCCTCTCAAAGAGAGGGTGAAATAAGAGAGGGTACCAGGACCAAATAGATATATAATCACTAAGTAGTAGCTATACACAGAGGGGATCACTTATTCTAGCAGCCCGGGGTGTGAGGGTGGGGGATATGGGATGCAAGATTGGACAGAGGGTGGAGGAAGAATAAATTTGGTGAGGGGAATTCCCCTGATTCAATTTTAATATGTACCTAAAATACTACTGTCAAAGATATGCAAGCCAAGTGGTCAAAATAAAAATTATATTAAAAAGTGGCATTTATAAAAAAGAATTAAATCATCATAAAACTGCCTTCCATATAATATCCTATAGTTAATATTTTATTTCTAAAACCTTTCAAATTTGATATATTTCTTCCTTTTGAAGTGTTTTATAGAATAAAATGAAATGATCAATCATAGATACTTATTGATCTCTGTGATAGTACTTTCTCCGAAGCATCAAAATAAGTGGAGTGATTTTTATTTGTTTTTTATTTTTTATTTTTATTGACTATAGTACAGTGATTTGCATTACTGTTAATGATAATATTATATGAACATAATTCCAACACAACGCCCATCAACAGAGTATGTGCCTTCCTCCCCCAGGGCCCTGAATATCCTCCCTTTCAACCCCTCCCTATACCACTCCTCAGGAAATTATTTAGCTGTGTCTAAAGACTTATTTTTTTAACACAATTATGGAGATTCTACTGCCATTGAATTTGTAAAAGAAGGTATGTTACTAAACATCTGATGAGACACATAGTCAATCCTGTTCAAGAAAAATCATCTGGCCCCAAAACAAGTTTTATAATCCTTTTACTAGATCTTTTCTTGAACCACACCTAGAGATTCTAGGGATCATTCCTGGATATGCACCCAGAAGTTACTCCTGTCAGTGCTCAGGGAACCATATAGGATGCTGGGGAATGAAACTGGGTTAGTGCGTGCAAGGTAAGAGACCTATATGCTGTACTGTCTCTCCAGCACCAAAGACTTTATAACCTTATCATTTCACTTTTGACTTGAGGGTTGTTCAGTGTGACCTGTCTTAAGTAACAGAATGAAGAAGAAGTTATAAAGTGGATTGTCTTGCAAGATTTCAAGTTTCTTCATACACAAGGCATCATAGTTGTATAGTCATTGGGTGCACCTATTTTAATATTTTGTCTATTTTACCAAATAGACAAAAGATGCCTGTATCTTTGAATATGCATCTCTCTTCTATGGAAATAAATTATAAGTGGGCATCCAAATCAATGAATAAAATCTACTTAAAAATAAATGATGTAATCATGGATATTGCAGCAATGTGGATGGCTCTTAAAAATATTATGCTAAATTAAGTAAGCCAGAAGAAGAAGGATAAATACAGAATGAAAGCACTTCTTTGAGGTATCTAGAACATATACCACATCTACATACAGTAATCCATGAAAAAATGCAAGAGCCAAAAGGCTAAATCTACAAACACTGTAGGTGCCAGAATATAATGAGGAGAAGTGTTCAAATGAAGTGGAAGGGCAGCAACACAAAAATGCAATACTCATTGTAACTTAAAGAAAACAGCAAAGAAGGAAGTAGTTTTAAGTGAACAAGTATGCAATCAACCTCTAATCACAAGGTCTGTTATAATATCCTAATGTATTTATGCACAGGACCAGGTCAAGAATATGATTGGAAGCCTGGACACCCACTTCAGTGATTACTTACAATATACTTTAAGGCCTTACTTTTACTAAGTATAAAATAACCCTTAGCTTCTTTGACCACATTGGGCCTTGAAAACAAAGGTGGACACCCTCATTTTTTTGAATAATATTCTTTATTTAAACACCTTGGTTACAAACATGATTGTGGTTGTGTTTCAGTCATATAAGAGAACAACACCATAACCAGTGCAACAATTTCACCACCAATATCCCAAATATCGCTCCTCCACACCCCACCCCCACTTGTACTCTAGACAGGCTTTCTATTTCCCTCATACATTCTCATTGTTAGTATAGTTCGCAATGTAGTTATTTCTATAACTTAGTTCATCACTCTTTGTGGTGAGCTTTATGATGTGGGCTGTAACTTCAAGCCCTTTCTTTTGTCTCTGAAAATTATTGCAAGAATGTCTTTCATTTTTCTTAAAACCCATAGATGAGTGAGACCACTCTGCATCTTTCTCTCTCTCTGACTTATTTCACTCAGCATAATAGATTCCATGAACATCCATGTATAGGAAAATTTCATAATTTCATCTCTCCTAATGGCTGCATAATATTCCATTCATTTGTTGAAGGACATCTTGGTTGTTTCCAGAGTCTTGCTATGATAAATATTGCTTTAATAAATATAGTTGTAAGGAAGGGATTTTTGTATTGTGTTTTTGTGTTCCTAGGGTATATTCCTAGGAGTGATATAGCCTGATCATATGAGAGCTCAATTTCCAGTTTTTGGAGGAATCTCCATATTGCATTCTAGAAAGGTTGAACTAGATGGCATTCTCACCAGCAGAGGATAAGAGTTGTTTCTCTCCGCATCCCTGCCAATAGTGCTTGTTCTCATTTTTTGGGATGTGTGCCAATATCTGTGGTGTGAGGTGGTACCTCATATTTATTTTGATTTGCATCTCCCTGATGATTAGTGATGAGGAGCTTTTTTTCATGTGCCTTTTGGCCACTTGTATTTCTTCTTTATCAAATTGTCTGTCCATGTCTTCTCCCCATTTGTTGATGGGATTAGATGCTTTTTTATTGTAAAGTTCTGTCAGTGCCTTGTGTATTTTGGAGATTAGTCCCTTATCTGATGCGTATTGGGTGAATAGTTTCTCCCACTCAGGGTGTGGCTCTTGTATCCTGGGCACTATTTCCTTCAAGATGTAGAAGCTTCTCAGCTTAATATATTGCCATCTTTTAATCTATGCTTTCACTTGTTTGGAGAGTGCAGTTTCCTCCTTGAAGATTCCTTGAGTCTCAAAGTCATTGAGTGTTTCACCTTCGTGTTTTTTTATATACCTATGGTATCAGGTGTGATATCGGGGTCTTTAATCCATTTGGATTTTACTTTTGTGCATGATGTTACCCGGGGTCTACTGTCTGCAGATGAAATAATACTTTACTTAGAAAACCCTGAAGACTCTACCAAAAACTTCTAGAAACAATAGACTCATATGGCAAGGTGGCAGGCTATAAAATTAAGAGACAGAAATCAATGATCTAATAATAATCCAAAAGAAATGGACATTAAGAAAACAACCCCATTCACATTAGTGCCACATAAACTCAAATATCTTGGAGTCAACTTGACTAAAGCTGTGAAGGACCTATACAAAGAAAACTACAAAATTCTGCTCCAAGAAATAAGAGAGGACACACGGAAATAGAAACACATACCCTGAACCTGTATTGGCAGGATTAACATCATTAAAATGGCAATACTCCCCAAAGCATTGTACAGATTTAATGTGATCCCTCTAAGGATTACCCATGGCATTCTTCAAAGAAGTAGATGATGCACTTTTGAAATTTATTTGGAACAATAAACACACTCAAATACCAAAAGCAATCATTGGGAAAAATAATATGGGAGGCATTACTTTCCCCAACTTTAAACTATGTTACAAAGCAATACTTATCAAGACAGCATGGTCTTGGAATAAAGAAAGACCCTCAGATCAGTGGAATAGGCTTGAGTACTCAGGAATGTTCTCCAGACAATCACATAATCTTTGATAAAGGAGCAAGAAATCCTAAATGGAACAAAGAAAGCCTCTTCAGCAAGTGGTGTTGGCACAACTGGCTAGCCACTTGCAAAAAAAAAGGACACCCTCATTTTAAACCTCAGTGTTCAATCATACCAATTACCATATACAGTGCCGATTATGTCTGTGTATTGATAAAATTCTCTAATTTACTCACTTCCTTTTGTTTATGTCTTGTATTAAGATCCAAAGCATATGATCATTCAGGCCAATGGAATAGCCAGTGTTGCACCAAAGGCTTATTTTACAGGTTTCACTCATCGAACATGTTTGGCAAATCATTACTTTCGTTTTTAATTTTTATTTCTTTTTCTCTTCTTTCCTCTACTTCTTTTTCCCCTCTCTCCTTTATCATTCCTCATCAACTCAATCTATTTTTCTAAATAAAAGCTTTCCCTGTCAGTTGCTCCTTAGGAAAGGTACTTCTATACTTAAGATGCAGCAGACGATACTACATAGGGTAACCACAACCTATAGACCTCACCACCACATTGGTTAATAATCTAGATGTGAAAACTGTGCTTATACCAAAAAACTCAGGCCACTATATAATCCAGAAACCTTTATTTAGCAAGCTCCGTTAGTGATGAAGAGCCATGATGGAGTAAAACCTTCCAATACTGACACACTGGCTCAATCCTCTTTACTTATTTTTACCATATTTACTTATTCTTCTTTTCTCTTCTATCTTATCTCTAGGCAAAGGCAATTCCCATTCTAATTTTCTCAATATTTACCATGCCTATGCAAAAAAAAAAGAAGAAGAAAAAGAAAAGAAAGACAAAGAAAATACACAATCCTTTTTTTTAAGAAGCCGTTGTCTTATTTTTTTGTTTTTGTTTTTGTTTTTGTTTGTTTCTTTGTAGTTAATGGTTTCGGGTTTTTATTTATTTTCTAATTCTTTTTGTACTTTCGATGTTACTCCCTTTTTGGTTATTTTTTTTTTGTCTTGACTTGTTTTGTTTTGTCATTTTTTTCTTCATTTTTCCCTTTTGCCAAATCTATATTTATAACACCTAAGCAGACTCGTCCCATATCTTTTCTTAGATCTCCAATAGAGTCACGTTAATGAAATCACCTTGATCAGCCTCATAATTGGAGGGAGAAAAATGGATGGTACCAAGACCAGTCATATGTTCATTTGATGGAAATAAAATGTTTTCAGACTTGAATACCAAATTCAGAGTCAACGACAACAGAATTGATACCCAATCTACAAATCTGTACAAGAGGGGGGAACATTTGCACTAGAATTATGGGGGTAAAGGAAGAAGAAGTGGGATGCATGCTGTGAACAGGGGTGGAGGAAGGACAACACTGGTGGTGGGAATGCCCCTCATTCATTATCACTATGTGCCTTTAATATCACCGTGAAAGATTTGTAATGCACTTTGACCACAATAAATTTCATTTAAAAAATGAGGCTTTAGAAGAATGAATCTTCGTCTTTAAAAGACATATACATATTTGCTTAAACATTGTTTTCTAATCTGCTTAAATTACATACTACCTATATCATACATATGCATATATTAAAAAACTTGTAGAGATATTTTATGATGTTTATGTAGTGTAATGTTTTTAATTTTACCGCACTGCAAATGTTTAAGGCAAAAAATTCATAGTTAAAATTATCATGGTTCAAAAATAGCAAAAGATACTAATGAGAGCTATGCAGGTCTGTAAAAGCAAAATGAGGGAACACTAGAAAGGGCAGTGTTTAATAAATTAAATAAAATTTCACAGCCAAGAAATATGCAATGACTTCTATAAACCTGTAATATTAATTGTGTCATCTCAAGGATCTAAATTCTACAAAATATTGCAATATTTTTGCCATGTTAATCATATGAACAATTTTAATTAAAATTAAATTAATTAAAAATGAAAAATCACTGAGATGTACTTCCTAGCAGTAAGTTAGCTCAGCATTTATCACTGCCCTGTTTATATATATGTCCTGCTCACACAATGTACAAGATAAAATTCACTGCAATTACAAACTGTCTTAACATCTCTGTTTATATCTTCATATAAAGGCAACTATGACAATAAGTGCTATCTGAAACTTTGTAGGTATGTCTTCAGAGAAGATCATTTTACTTTGAAGTAATGAAGGATTTGTTTTATTTAATCAGAAAAATTCTTTGTCAAATTCTGTATCAGTCTTAGGATTTGCTAACACTCCAGCTCCCATATAACCTTTAGATGTTCTTGTAAGTTTGTTTTAGAAGAGGCAGCTTTTTTTTGGCTGTATAGTTCTTTATTGTGCCTATATTTATGAGTGATAATCTAGTTGAATAGATTTCTGTAATTACACATGAAGTAGAAATCACTGAAGTGAGAAAGGAACTGATATGGCGTATCTAAAGCACAGAAATGCAATGAAACCACTGTCCAGAGGTCCACAATTATGGAGATATCTGATTCCACAGTCATCTTTATTAAAGTATTTTTATTACCAAACTCATTATTGAGTGTGATGCATTTCCACTTAGATACTTGGATATCTTGGGGGGAAGGCAGGGAAGTTGAAATTGACCCAGCATGTGACAAGAAGCCACATGCTTCTTGTTCTGCATGTTGGTAATAATGGAAATAAATCTGAGCAACGAGGACACTATTCGCCATTCTCTGGGACATTCTAAACACTCCATACTGCAACTTGTAGTCTGATGTGTAGACAAAGAAAACATAATGGCAGGTATGAAAATACCCTCTCAACTATTTTGAGCAGCTTTTTTAAGTAGTAAGAGGCAGATGCTACCATGAAGGCTACTCTACTTGTTACTGCATACTGCCCCTCAAAGGGCTGAAACAGTAGACTTGTTTGAGTGTTTTTCCTTATGGTGCTAATTATATACCACCCATTTTTCAATTAAAATTCAACTGATATTCTTGTGGGGGATTTCTATATATGTCGCTCTTTGTTTTTATTTGCCCAAATGCTTTGAAAATATTCTCTTTAGGAACCAGAGAGAAATAAAGTACAGCAGGTTTACTATATATACTCAATCCCAGGCACTTCATACTCCTGAGCACTGTATAGAGCGATCCTTGAGTGCAGAGACCTGATTAAGGAAGTTCAGAGCATATTGGCTATTGTCTAAAAATAAATATATGAATAAAAATAAAAATGGTTTCATTTAAAAAATCTTATTAGTACATTTACTTTGACTTATTAATCATGTTTGTACATCTGTTTTGTTTATTATAACCGGATCTGAGATTCCCATCACTAGATGTTTTTCCTTTCACACTTTAGGGTATTTTAACTGTGATTTCTTAAGTATTATTGCTATCTCTTTCTCCTTCTGAAATCACTATCATGTGAATGTTTATTCACACCTTTCAATGTTGACTAATAGGTCTTTTGTTATTTTCATTGTTTTATTTTTACTGTTATTTTTAATGATTTATAATTTAAATAATTTGTTCTATTTTGGAACTCATTAATTCAGTCATTCCATTAATCAAATGTAGTGTAATGCTGAGCAG
>PVKC010009235.1:0-27082 GCA_004027635.1 Crocidura indochinensis
TTTTTCTTTTTTAAGTTCTCTCAAATCAGTCAGAAGGACTTAATAAATATATAGAATTCACTTGATTTGGCACTGTTGCAGCAGATAGGTGAGATGGGGGGAGGTAATGTAATTTTGATAAATAATAAAATTTAGAAAAATTTGATCGAGGCTGAAGAGAAAGAATTGCAGGTAGGGCAACTGCCTTGCACACCTCAGACCCGAGTTTTTTTTTTTTTTTCTCTAGCAACCCTATGGTCTTCCAAAATCCTGAGAAAGCTCAGGAGTGATTCTTGGACAAAGTGGAGGAAGCCTGAGCACCTCAGGGTGTGGATCAAAATTTAAAAATATAAATACAGAAAGAATGCTTGCCTCTCACTGAAGTAGCACAAAGGCATGAGAACCTTTGACATACCAATTCTGAAATCTTGCCAGAGGAGAAACCACTATGTTGACGCTGAACTTGAAGGCCTGCCCAGAGAAGAAGACACGTCCATCAGAAAAGGAGAAATTGAAAAAGAATATATGAAAGAGCGGTGGCACGGAGCGGTAAGGTGTCTGCCATGCCAGCGCTAGCTTAGGCCGGACAGTGGTTCGATTCCCTGGCATCCCATATGGTCCCCCAAGCCAGGGGTGATTTCTGAGCATATAGCCAGGACTAAGTGTCACCGGGTGTGGCCCAAAACAAACAAACAAACAAACAAAGAATATATGAAGCTCTAAAAAGACTCTCAAATAATGCAAAAGATAAGATTACAGGGGCCGGGCGGTGGCGCTGCAGGTAAGGTGCCTGCCTTGCCTTGTGCTAACCTAGGACAGACCGCGGTTCGATCCCCCGGTTCCCCATATGGTCCCCCCTGCCTGCCAGGAGCGACTTCTGAGCGAATAGACAGGAGTAACTCCTGAGCGTCACCGGGTGTGGCTCAAAAACCAAAAAAAAAAAAAAAAAAAAAAAAAAGATAAGATTACAGAATAGACCATCAACACTGCTAGGCTTTCCTTTAATAACACCTGGAGCTGGATTCTATGCATGAGAGAACTCCAGGAAAAAACGATTTTGGTTGAATTTTGTAAAATCCCTAAGTCATTTGGGGTTTTCCCTTGAACACATTTTTCGTGTATTTGTCTCTGTCCCTTTGCTTGTCTTTTCAATGTTCTCTCTTGAATATGTACTCCCTCTTTCTTCGCACCATGCTTTTCTTTTATGATCTGTATTCTGTTTCAAAGCGACTGAGAGAATAAATCTTAATTATAAGCAAGTTTCATTCATGAAAAAATTTATTTTGCTCCATTATTTTACCTCCTTCTGAGATTATTTTCTGAGTTTAAAGCTCTAGACCAAAAATGCCTGTGCCAAGGTGAGCGATGATTTTCTTTTCCTGTAGAGAACAAGTCCTTGCTCCAGCCTGAGATCAGAGCTCCCTAGAAATGTCAGAGATCATTTTCTGACTCCACAGAAAAAAAGGGGACTTCAGGCACAATTATGAAGACTACCTTGGGGTTAGAATTAGGGATCAGGTGATGATTTGAGCATTTGTGCTGTCTGTGTCTTGTAGGTACTTCTAGGTGGCTTTACAGTCCTGAGTCAGCCATTACCCAGACCAACTACTGACTGAGTTGAGTTAAATAGGTGGAAAAACATTTTTTCTCCTTATTCTGCCTTACTAGGGAAGTAAGCAAGTAACCAAGCCACTGGCTTTAGCACCAGTTGTCCTCTAGAATACCATGTGACTTTTGAGCACAGAACTGGGAGTATTCTGTAAGCACCACTGGGTAGGTACCCCAACCCAAAGAAGAACCCCAAACTTCCAATACTAAAATGCAAAATTACCCCTCAAAACTTTACTAATGCACCAACTACATATCTCACATTTTTCAGTAGAGAAAGCTACTGAAAATTTACAATGGACCATAGCCAGATTGAAGTCAATAAATAAATAAGTAAATAATTAAATTTGTTTCTTTTGGGGTCACACCCCAGTATTGCTTAGGTGTCATTCCTGGTTCTGTGCTCAAGGATCACTCCTGATGGTGGTTGAGAGAGCCTTATCTCCTCACTATCACCCCAACTCCAAGACCACTAATTTATTTGTTTTTGTTAACATTTTTGTTTTGTTTTGGGGGTGCTGAGGATTTGTTTTTGCTTACTGTTCACCAACTTTGCTCATTGTTTACTCCTGGTTTACTCGGAGATCATACCACAAGGCCACTAGAATAAATAATGGCTATTTCTTTGAAGCAGGCAGGTAAGGAAAAGTCCTGCCCAACACATACACACACACACACACACACACACACACACACACACACACACACACCACTAACACAACACAAGGCAGTGAATTCTAGAGCTATAATAAAACCAAGAAACAGGGGGCTTGGAGGAACTACTTCATCATTGATGAGTGTCACTTGGTGTCACTGCAGAGAAGAGTAGACCCCCCTGAAAAGAAGCTCCACCAGAAACAAAGGCCAGAAAAAAATATCAAGGGATAGAGGAGGGAAATGGGGGACAATAGTGTGAGAAAGTTGAACTGGTAAAAGGGGTGTGCATTATATGACTGAAATTCAATTACAAATATGTTTGTGATCATGGTGCTCAAACAGATGATATATTAAAAGTAATAATAAATAAAAATGAAGTTATAGGAATGCCTCAAAAAAAAAAAAAAAGGATTATCAGAGGAGACCCTCAACTATCCCTAATCTTTCCCCATGGCAACCACTCTAGCAACAGGATACTTGCCTAAGTAGAAAGCAACTATGTGGGACCAGAGAAATAGCACAGAGGTAGTATATTTGCCTTGCATGCAGCAGATCCCATTTTCAGCTTATTTGATTTTTACAACACTTTTTTGCTTTTCTTTTCTTCAAACAAAACCACATAACTTGAAATATCTAGTCCCGCCTCTCAAATAGAGGGGGAAATAAGGGAGGCTACTGGGACCAAATAGATATTTGCTCACTAAGTAGTAAGCTAGATACAGAGGGGACCACTTATTCTGGTAGCCAGGGGGATGAGGATGGGGGATATGGGATGCAAGATGGGAACAGCGGTGGAGGGAGGGCAAACTTGGTGCCAGGAATTCCCCTGACTCAATGTTAATATGTACCTAAAATACTATTGTATATACTATATACTATATATATACTATATATACTATATATATTATATATATACTATATGTAAGCCAATATGGTCAAAATTAAAAAAAGAACCTAAATGTATACCAAATTTTACTAATATAATTGCTAGTAATTTTTCTAATATTAGAAATATCATATAGTTGTGTGCTTATATATGTATCTTCACTGCCTTCTGGTACCTAATTTCTCTCTAATTCTCTTATTACCATGTCTATTGAGAAATAAATATTGAATGATCCCACTCATTAGTAGTGTATGCAGCAGCAAAACCAGGGACAAGATCATGGCAAAAAATTCAAAACCCTTCTCCTTTCATTACAAGTAAGGGGATGTCTGTGGGAGAAAGAAAGGACTGAAATGGAATATCTTGGGCATTTTGATTGTAATGGCAGTGAGTAACTTTATATATTAAACCTATTACAGGTTATCTCGTATTGGGTGTAGTGTTGAAATGTTGAGTACCTGAAAAATATGATGATTGCCCATCCATAAATTCTTGCACCTAGATAAATATGGTTTAAAATCAACAACATCAACAAATTAGAGTCTATTTGAACTTGAACATTTTAATTTTATATCTAGATGTCCCTGAAAGTCCCCCGGTGACTTACGTGACATAGCATAAAATAAAATTGGAGACATCAACTTCAATATATATACCAAAACAAAGAAGTCAAATAAAAATAAATAAAAATAAATGAAAAAATAAATGAATAAATAGATAAATAGATAAAAAAGATTATTTTGGCCTTTTATTTCCCCCACATAGGCATAGTAAATATTGGGGGCATTAGAGAGAGAATTCCATTGGCCTAAGATATTCAGGGTTTCTCCAACCTTGAAGTATACTGTCATGGGATTGACTGTAGACTCTGTGTGTTCATTTACTCTCGCCTCGGTGCTTTTGTGGTGTATGAATGACTTCTGCTTTGTCATAGGTGATAAAATCAGACCTCTATATCAAGGGATCTTAGTAGTTGCACAGGTCAAGAAATAGAGCTTATGAGAAAGGAACTCTTTTCCACTGCTGGTGAGAATGCTGTCTAGTCCAATCTTTATGGAAAACGATATGGAGATTTCTACAAAAACTGGACATTGAGCTCCCATACGATCCAACTATACCACTCCTAGGAATATACCTTAGAAACACAAAAATTCATTACAAAATCCCTTCCTTATACCTATATTTATTGTAGCACTATTGACCACAGCAAGACTCTGGAAATAACCAAGATGCCCTTCAACAGACTAATGCCTAAAGAAACTGTGGTACATATACATAATGGAATATTATGCAGCTGTCAGGAGAGATGAAGTCATGAAATTTTCCTATACATGGACGTACATGGAATCTATTATGCTGAGTGAAATAAGTCAGAGAGAGAGAAAGATGCAGAATGGTCTCACTCATCTATGGGTTTTAAGAAAAATAAAAGACATTCTTGCAATAATAATTTTCAGAGACAAAAGAGAGGAGGGCTGGACGTTAAGCCCACCTCATGAACCTCATCACAAAGAGTGATGAGTTTAGGTAGAGAAATAACTAAATTGCTAACTATCTTAACAATGAGAATGTATGAGGAAAATAGAAAGTCTATCTAGAGTACAGGTGGGGGCAGGGTGGGGAGGAGGGATATTTGGGACATTGGTGATGGGAACATTGCACTGGTGATGGGGGGGGTTTCCTCTTATATGACTGAAACCCAACCACAATCATGTTTGTAAGCAAGGTGTTTAAATAAAAGTATTAAAAAAAGGAAAAAGAAAAAATTGAGAGGGGTACATATATTGTATCCTACTGTTCTTTACAAGAGGCGAACTCCCAGATAAGAACTTATAAAAGTGGTTGTTATTTTGCATAGGCATGATAAAAGCTGGGGAAATAAAAAGAGAAAAATAAAACCTTATAGCATCTAGTAAGGTGGTTAGAAAATTTTAAGCCAGTTATTGTTGTAGATAATTCCTAGCAATCATTGTTAGTAAGATATATTTGGCTGTAAAAGCATCATAGGTTAGGTTGTATATACATGATTTTTTAAACAATCAGCTTTTTCCATATCTTATACATATCAGGAAATTTTTCCATAGACTTCTCTGAACATAAACATTAGAAACATTCTGCAGATACACTTAATTTTAAACTCCTTAAACATTCTTACATAGAGTGCTGTAATATGAGTCTGAAAACATTTAAGTTTCTTTCCATAAACTTTTCTAAACAAATTTTCAAGAACATTTCTGCAAATATATGTATATACAGTTCGAAAATAAGTTTGCTGTGGCTGGAGAGATAACTCAGCTGTAGAATATTTGCTTTGCAAGTGGCAACTGGGACGGACCTGAGTTTGATCCCAAACATCTCATATGGTCCCTGGAGCCTGCCACGAGCATTTTTTGAGTGCAGAGTCAGGAGTAACCACTGAGTGTCACCACATGTGTGACTCAAAACCAAAAAAAAAAAAATAGAAAATAAGTTTGCTAAACATTCTTATAATGAACACTGTAATAAGACTCTATAATATCCAAGTTCCTTTTCCATTGGCTTCTGTGGACAAAGACATTAGAACCTTTTTGCAGACATCATTTGAGAATAAGTTGTTAAATAATATACAAAATCAAACATCATAACAATTGGGAAACAATCACTAGGATAGCTGAGAACTTTTAAAACTCTAACAACGTTATTCATTTCTCCAGAATTGTACAAACTAATATGAATCACTAAACTTGGATACAAATGTTTCTGTTTGCAGTGGTGCATAAAAGTCACCAACAATATTCATAAAGATAAAACTCAATTTAATCAGCAACATAGTGATCAATGCCAACAGGGTCAAAAGGTTAATGTAGAAGAAAGTTTAAAAAAGCTTCTGAGAGAAGCTTCTCCTTAGTCGGGTTTTTTTCAGCTGGGCTTAGATCCACTATCTTGTCATCTCCTCCATCTTCTTCATCTGTGTTAGGCTGTTTAGGTCTTCTGGAATAGAAAAGTCTTTGGTTTGAGGTGGAATCTGGATCGGAGGGACCCATTCATCTTCCTGCTGTTGGTCCTCCTCCCATGGAGATTTCTCTTTGACTTCTGACCCATTAGTGTCCTCAATAAGTTGCTGCAGGCTGGGGGTCTTTGGTCCTTAGAAAAGTTGCTTTTGGCAGAAGATAGAAGATATTGGCATCTGGGATGCTGTCAAGAGTCCAACTCTCTCCTCTTCACTGCCTGCTTCTGCCTCTGCTACCATTGGTAGTGGGGCAGCTGAGTGAGGCTGGGGGATGATTTGACAGAACCGATGTTGATTGGCAGCTTTTCAGCTACCTTTCATTGGCATTCTGCCAGATTTTGGTACCCTCTCTCCTTTCAAAACATCATATTCCATTGTCTTCCCATCACCAGTGCTACAGAGAAACTTTCTGAGATTGTTTCTCTTTATAGCTGTCCAGTGAACAAAGATATCTTCTTTGGTGCCATTTATGTTGATAAGTCCGTAACTATTCTGGTCACTGAACCATTTGACAGTGCCCAGGACTTGGATTGCCAGTACTGGCTTGTCCACCTGGCTCAGTGCTTTGGGGTGCAGGGAATATTTAGTTGAGCTGTTTTTAGACTCTGAGTCTGCAATGATGGTAACTGGCGCATCATTCTCGGGATATGTGTGTGTGGGTACTTCTTGTTTAGTGCCAGTAGTAAGTGATAAATTATCAGCCCTGGGAAGGTCTTTAGATCTAAAACTCATCACCACTGGGAAGGCACTCTTCTCCTCTTGTGTCATGTGTGCAGGAGAATCTCTAAAGAGCTTGGCATGTACAGTTCAGAGTAAGAAATGCAGGAAGATAGACCAGAACAACATAAAGCCATTCAGAACAGGGGCCAGGTGCACTGATGTTCCAGTGAAAGGTATGGCACATTCAGTCCAGCTGGAGGGAGCTGTCATGATGATAATCCACAAGAGGGTCAAGTAACTCACCATTTCTTAGGTTCCTGGGTTCTAGGTCGCTGTTCAGTCACCAGTTGTAAAATTTCCCAATCCCAGGTAAGTAGATGAAAATAATCCAAACCAGGCTGATAGTGAAACACGCATAGTCTGGCAATCTTCTACCTTGTATCTCGAGCTTGCTGCCTGACAGAACTGAATTGAATACAGCAACCATCCTCAGTGGGGACAGTAAGAACATAGTAAGAGCAGATAGCTCAAGCTATCCTGAGCCTAGTCCCACTCAGATTACATATAAAACAATCTTTGTTTTGGGTGAAACCAAGTTGTAAACAAGCAAATACAAAGAAGCCAGGGATGATTTTTGTTTGGAATAAAATATGGTGTAACCTAATAAGTTCATATTTTTGTGTTCTTAGCATAGATACTAAGAAGTAGAATTACTAATTCATAAGCAAGTTTTTTCTTTTACTTTCTACCTAAGTTCCCATACTGGTTCCATAAAAGATAAGCATGTTTTTATGTATCTATTGGCCTTCTAGATGTTTTCTCTGAGGAAGTATCTGTTATCTTCTCACTATTTTGTGAGTTATATTTTGTTGGTATTGCCATTGAATTTTATGTTTTATATATTTTGGATATTAGCCTCTTGTTCAATGTATTATGTGCCGTTATTTTCTCCCATTCAGTGGGGATATATTTTTATTTTATCTAGAGTCTTATTATAATTTTTGAAGTACTTCCAAATATTTATTTTTATTTTTATTTCCTAGCCAATGGGGTCAATTTATTGGTTCATCTTCTAGAGATGAACTATGCTTACTCAATGCATTTTTAAGGATCCTAGTTTAATTCTTGAAGTCTTTTTTAAAACTTTGAATTAACATCAATGTGTGGTATGATAAATGAATTCTAGCTTCATTCGTTTTCATGTGGCTGCACAGTTTTCTCAGCACTATATAGTGGAATTTTCAAGCTGAATAATCCTATGACAATGAGCTAATAATAAGCTGAGAATGAGGAATCTATAAAATGTTTAATATTAAGCTAACTGAATGCTAAAACTGGTGCATTTGCTAACACTAGTGGCCACTTGTAATGGAATATCAATGGATAAAAATACCTTGACTGATGCTTCTAAGGAATTTTAGTTGACTGAAGGAAGTGGTTTGGCAACCTATGTAATCAGGTAGCTCTAGGTTTTTTTTAATAAGTCCTGATTTATTCAATGAAACAGAATAAGTATTCCAGAAAAAAGATATAGACTTATGATCTAATGGATTTCTAATAAAAGTACTAAAGCAATAGTACAAAGGACATTTTTAAACAACTGGTTTTGGAACACCTAGAAAATCAAGTATATAATTATATAATTTGATCCTATTTCATACAATACATACACACAAAAAAAAGTTAAAATTGGTTTTGGAACACTAGAAAATCAAGTATATAGCTATATTTTGATCCTATTTCGCACAATACATACACAAAAAAAGTTCAACATTTTTTAAGGTCAAAATTTAAAAAATAACATTCTTAAAAGAAATGTTTTGTGGGCCCAGGAGATAGCATGGAGGTAAGGCGTTTGCCTTTCATGCAAAAGGTCATCGGTTCGAATCCCGGTGCCCCATATGGTCCCCCGTGCCTGCCAGGAGCAATTTCTGAGCATGGAGCCAGGAGTAACCCCTGAGCACTGCCGGGTGTGACCCCCCCCCAAAAAAAAAAAGAAATGTTTTGTGGGGCCAGAGTAATAGCACAGTGGATAGAGCACTTGCCTTGCATGTGATTGATTTGAGTTTGGTTCTCAGCATTCTATGTGCACCCCCCCAAGCTTGTCAAGATTTCTGAGCATAGTACAAGGAGTAACCCCTGATTAATACCAGGGGTGGCCCCAAACAAAGATAATAATGTTTCTTGACAACTTTGGTCAGAAACTTCTAAAATGCTTCTAGAAGATAACATAGGAGAATACCTTTTGTTAGATAAATATATCTTAAATAATAAAAATTAATAATAATAATTTTACATTATAATTTACATTTGATAAAGTTAAAAATTTTTCATGATAAGTCCGCAGTAATAAAATGATTGAACAGGTCACAGACTCAATTTTCTTTCATTATAATATGCAAGCATTGACAAAAAAAGTAAGAATAGTTTAGACTCCACATGGAAGAATGTTCAATTATTATACAAATAACTTGACAAAGTTTTCATGGTAAATTCAAATAAAGTAAGAAATAGATGCTTCTTTATATATTAAAATTACTGAAATTATAAAAACTATTAGTATTTAATGTTAACAAAAAATAGAACACATGGGGCCAGAGAAATGGCATGGAGGTAAGGTGTTTGCCTTTCATGAAGAAGGACGGTGGTTCAAATCCCGTCATCCCATATGGTCCCCTGTGCCTGACAGGGACGATTTCTGAGTATAGAGTCAGGAGTAACCCTGAGCTCTGCCGGGTGTGACCCAAAAGTCAAAAAAAAAAAAAATAGAGCACATGGGGCCGGAGCGGTGGCATAGCAGTAGGGCATTTGCCTTGTACGTGGCTGACCTAGGAGAATTATGCCTCAATCACTGGCATCCCATATGGTCCTCCTGCCAGGAGCAATTTTTGAGCTCATAGCCAGGAGTACTGGGTGTGGCACCCAAACAAAACAAGACAAACTAAAGCACGTTGTCAGAATGAGGGTAAAACAATAAAACCTCTAGATAATGGTACTATCTTATAAAATTAAACACAATCTACTTCGCGAATCAGAAATTATATTCCTTGGAAGGTATCCAATAAACATTTAAAATTGTTCAAAACTGTCGTTAGGATGTTAGGGAAACTTTATTTGCAAAAGCTAAAACCTAGAAAAAATCCAGACTTCCACGAACAGGAGAATCAATAGCCCAAGTTTAGAATTCAGCATGCTTATCTAACACTATTCAATAAAAAATAATTTAGAGTTAGTGGTACATATAACTCAGCAGTATATCATATGACTCAGTTGTATATAGTCCTAGGTACAGTCTTTACCATAAAAATAATATATTTGCATAAATAGCAATGCAAATAAATTCCAAAACATTATGTTGATAAATAGGAGGCACAAAATGAGACTACATTAGGCATATCTAACCTATTATATAAAAATAAACGCTACTTATTCCATTTCTGTATAGTTATTCACTAAGAAGGGGAACCTGGGAACTATTGCTGGTAATGGGATTATTCTACATATTGATACAATTTGTTTGATGGTTGTATTCAGTTATCAAAATTTATCATTATAATACACAACCAGAACATTCACTAGATATTAATCATACCTGAACAAAGCAAATGATAAAATTTTAAAATAACATATTCAAATAACTTTACCAAAAACTAATACATAGATTTGCTTTTGAGGTTATTTTTCATATTTTCTTCCTTTAAGTCATTTTGTATGGAATGTTCATATTGGAAAGTGAATTTATCCAAATAAATTACTGTTAATAGGGTCCGGGAGATACCATGGAGGTAAGGCGTTTGCCTTTCATGCAAAAGGTCATTGGTTCGAATCCCGGTGCCCCATGTGGTCCCCCGTGCCTGCCAGGAGCAATTTCTGAGCATGGAGCCAGGAGTAACCCCTGAGAGCTGCCGGGTGTGACCCAAAAACAAACAAAAAAATTGCTGTTAATAATTAATAACATAGAAATCCATTTTAGGAAGACTTTTGGAAGCATAGACCAAAATGTATAGCAAAATTATTCATAGAGGTGCTTAATATTATGCAAAAAATTCTATACTATAGTAAATATTACATGAAAACAAAATAGTCAAAATTAAAGCACATGCATAATGATCATTTCATGTCCTGATATTAAATATCTATGGCATAGTGAATAAATATCAATCATAATCTCACATTATATATTTGAGGGTACTTTTGGGAAACACTAGTGATGCTCAGGGCCTACTATTGAATCTTTGCTCAAGGTTTACTCCTGATGGAGCTCAGGTTTTATATTGGATACTGAGGACTGAATCTGGGACTACTGAATGGAAGGCAAGCAGCCTACCTGCTGCACTATCACTCTGTCTCTTCACATCATGATTAATATGAACATTTATAGAATTATATAGGTGACATAAGTTCATCCATGCAGATAAAATGTGAGTGGAAAATAATGCACAGATAGGTGCCATTTTAACACTGGGGTTGTCAATGGATAACTATTCCTGCCTCCCAATTAGGGAGGAAAAAGGGGGTAACCAAGACCAAACAGGTGTAAGACCACTAAGTAGTTAAGTTAGACACAAGGAGAACCACTTGCTTTAGCAACCCCAGGGGTTAGGGAAGGGGATATTGAAAGTAGGATGGGAATGGAGGTGGAGGGAGGACAATTTGGTGATGGGAGTTCCCCTGATTTTATGTTAATTTGTACCTAAAATATGATTGTCAACAATATGTAAGCCAATATGATTAAAATAAAAATTATATATAATAAAAAATCTTACTATTTCTAATTCTATAATCTAAAATAAACATGATTTAAGTCTTTTATTTAGTTAAACACAATGATGCTATAATCTTTGTTTTCTCACAGCCTCATATAAGAATGGGAAAATCATCTATAGAAGTATGTGGGAAACCCACAAAACTTTCTTAGAAACTATTATTATTATCATTTTTTCTTTTTCTTTCTTTCAAACAGAACCACACAACTTGAACCAGCTTGTTTCGTCCCACTAATGTAGGGGGAAATCATGGAAGGTAACAAGACCAAACAGTCATATGAACATTAAGTAGACATAAAAAAAGGATCAAACTTAAGCACCAAATCCAAAGCCAACGACTGCAGAATCTATACCTTATTTGCAACATACTAGACTCAAAAAAACAAAAGTAAAAGAAACTGCAGAGAAAATACATTGTTCTTAAAAAGAATAGTCTTAATATTTTCTTTTTTTATTGAATTAAACTATTTGAGCAAGATAATGTTAATGCTATAAAATTATAAATGTAACTTCCTATTACAAGATAAAAAAAGAAATCAATTGCTCAGTTCTTGCAGAAAGATGATACCAAAACTCTTGTTGTTGTTGTTGTTGTTTTTAACTTTCCTTATGAAACTAGCTCTCTCTCTTGTCTGGCTCAATCCTCCATCTCTCCTCTCCATCCTGCTTCAATTCTGCTAGTCTCTGAACCATGAAAAGCAGTGATGCTCTTTAGGATATTCTAGCAAACACTGATATCACCAACTTCCATGCTATTTTAGCAATACATTTAATTTGGCTCTATTTCCTACTCTGCCAACTTATTTTAATCAAAATTGGAATCAGGGAGATAAGAAGTCATGTACATCTCAGCACACCGTTTGGATTTGACTGAAATTATGTGAACTCAGGATTCTGTAAGAGATCACCTTAAAACTAGAAAGGTTTCTATAAGCTTTCAAGTAGTTGGCATGGCGACTAATCTAAAAAAAACAAACAAACAAAAACCAAAGTTAACAACAAATTAGTTTATTAAAACAGAAGCCACAAATCATTGCATAAGAAAGAGAGAAATGGAGTGAAGAAAGTAAAAGAATCTCAAGTCTCTTCCTGTGGTTTTATTTAATTTACCCAAAAGCAAATCCAAAGGTTGCTACAGGACAGTGCTCATAAAACTAGTCTGTAAAGGGAATCTCCTACAGAAAATGCGGCCTCGCTCGCTTCACTGGCAGTTGAATTCACTGTAGAAATACATTCAATTCCACATAGTAATAGCGCTTTAATAACAGATGAAAATATGTTTTATGGCGTGTGTTGATAACTAAATGCTTATCCTATATATAGAAATTCAAATAATTGGAATTTCTCATAGCCAGCATCCAGTTGAGACCACTGGAGAATACCTTGATATAGAAGGTTCAAATCAATAGACTGTGTTTGGATTATTTTTCAGAAGATGTCTGCTGGATGTTTAATATACTATATTTGTATTATGGGCTCTGTTCCTGTAAATCTGAGGTCTCTCTTTCTTGAATGAATGAGGAGATAAGCAATTGAATTTGAAAGATACTTTATGCAACAGAAAAGCAATTTTGTTCCTGGTTATCAGAGGGCAAGAAGGGAACTTGCAATTGAATGCTAAATAACTTTAACCCATTGGATTCTGATGTATTCTGAGTTTAGTTCTCTCAGCACTATTGACACATGTAATAAAAGAGTATTGTATTAAAAGTTTGGTCCATTTAAAGTATTATCTTTTACTGGTAATGGATGTGTATTTATGTTACAGAATCTTTAATCTCCATATTTATAAAAGAAGAAGAGAAAGGAAGATTTTCAATCAACCAGTGCAGAAATATTTAATACTGTTTAGATTCAGTAGAACCACTTTGTGATAAACTTCTATAGATTTTAATAATTACTTATAAGGATTCCTTAATAATATTAGGTAAAATAAAAAAGACTGGCATTTTCCTATTCCATGTGATGATAAAAAACTTTATTGATGTATTATGTTTATTCTCAGATAGCTTTGAAGATAGCTATGACAGGTATTTCTGTTTAAAAATACATTATGCTTGAACTTTTGATAATGATTTTTCTGCAATGTTCTTTAAGGATATAGAGGACACTAGTTTTTACATCACAAGTTTGAAAATTGCACTATGCCAAAAGAAGTTTATGGCTTACCAGTAAACATTATAGTAACATCTAAGAGGGTCCCCCTGGTCCCCATCTTCTGGTATAAGCCACAAAAATTTTGGTTTCTACCAAACAGAATTTTATAAAGCTGAGAATGCAACTTTGAGAGTCGGCATAATGAAGAATTCACAATGGACTTCATTTTTTATTGGTATCTGGCATTATTTTTTGTTGACAATATAATTATTTATTTTGGGTGTATATGTTGCTAAAGTATAACTCCTCTCAGTCTTTTGATATGAATCTGCCTAGTGTATGCAGTTAATTTGCTTCAACATTTTATTCTCTTATTTTAATTTTTACTTGCTTGGGGCCATATGACAGTGTTCAGAGTTTACTCATAGCTTGGTGCTAGGGATTCAAACATATGTTGCCAGGGATCTATCCAAGGACTCTTACATGCAAAGATTTCTCTCCGATTGCTATAAAATTCTATCTTACCTAAGCCCTTTGAAATTTAAAATTCTCTCTGATCTCTTACATTCCTTCCCCTGTCTTGACAGAACTATATTTTGTATGTCCAGTTTCCCCTTTTAGTTTCTTTGCTCTATCTTCCTAGTAAGCACTGTTGGCAATTCTATTTACTCTGGCTTTCTAATTAATGGTAGAACTATTTACTTACCTCTTTTTTTCATGTTTAATTCACTAAAATTGATTTATATTACGAACAAAAAAAGACCTCTACTTTTAAGAATAAGTTAATTAAGTAAACCAATAGAGGTGACCAAGGAGTACACAAGCGTTTTTTTTTTTTTTTTAAATACCTGCTCCCATAGACCCCAATTACTCCATCTTTTCCTCTTACACGAAGAATTACACTCTGAGTAGAACTGTTGAACACTTCTTTTTAGCCACAGAAACTATCTAGAGTTAAGCCAACATTTTTAGTCAGGCCTTATTTCTTTAAAATTAATTAATTTGTTAGGATTATATTTTACGCAAGGAGGAAAGACCTGGTGAGGGAAAATTAATAATTTCGAAACATTAATAATCTAGTCATTTGAGACACAAAGTTTATATCAAATAATATTATCTCTTAATATACTAAGTCAAATATATGCAAGAATAATTGCATATATATTTGTATATATTGATATATTTTATGTATATCCATGTATATATGTAATTGCATATGTGTATGTATATATGATTGTATATATATGCATATTTATGTGAAAATTGATTGTCATGATCTGCAAAACAATTTATTTTTCCAGATGGATCACCAGGAAATCCTTTACAGATATAATAGTGTTTTGAGTTCATTTTAGATTCCTAGGGAAAGCACAGAGAAATTTTAAATTATTTAAACAATGAGATTTTTTCTGAATAGAGGAATAGGATAAAATACAACACATTCTGTATGTCTGGTTTTAATCATCAAATAAAATAGTATATGAGAAAGAGAACTATCGGCATAAAATACCAGGGATATATAAGAAATTATTTTTACAATATTGGAAACTGTGATGACTGCAGAAATAATATTTGTCTTATGGATTTTTATTTGTTTCAGAGAGTTTGGAAAATCATGGTTCAGAGTAGCTCTTCCCCATGTGTTACTGCCTGTAGCTATCTTTCTAGCTTATTGACATCTTTTCAGAAAACCATCTTTAATACTAATGGTGAGACTGTAGATAAACTTCAAGGCTTTGCTCTTCACTTCCTTTAATGGTTCTTCATCTCTTAAGAGTTTAGGCTTCTTTGTACAACTGTGTCTACTGCAAGTCCCAGAGGTCCTGCCTAGCCTAAAGGTTTATTTACCACTCAGCAGGGATTTGTTTACTGCCTAGTAGAGTGAAAACGGTAAAAGCCAATCAGGAAAATAGGAGAAAAAAAAAAAACAGAACAAGATAGAAAATACCAAGAAAATAATGTTAGACACATCAGTTTCAAGTGGAGTTGAATTTAGCAGTATGATGACCCTGGGAAGCCTGCTAAATGCCCATGTTAAATCACTTTATTTTGTAGTTCATTAGATATATATTATTTCAAAGTCATTTTGTGCCTCCTGAACATATGCCAACATTTAAGTTCTTTAAAAAATACTAAAACATTTTTTTCCTTTAGTTTTTAGCTCCTTTATTTCCTTTAGTTCTGTTAGAGGAAGTTCACAGAATCAAAATTGTAGCCCGAAGTGGGTGGAAGAGAAAGGAGTTTATTTGCATGGAACAAGAATTCAGGTAGCCCTGACAACTTTTGGCCAGAACAAAGTATCTACTCTTTTTCTTTATGTCTTCAAATGCAGAAGCAAACAGGCTTACAAGAGCTAAGTTGCGATTAAGGCTGATGAAGAAGGTAAAGAAGAACAAAAGCTTTTGTGCAGAGCTAAATTTTTTCAGGTCATTTTGCTTAGTGATTTGGGCCTCCCTTCCATCTTCCTTCATTGCTCCATTATATCCTCAAATTTTACCAATTTCTTCACAGTTGCAATGTTTTCATATTTCTAGCTTCTACATGTTTGATTGATCAGTGAGCAATTATGCTATAATTGATAAATTTTTTCATAATATCGAAGTCACTGAGAAACTCGTACTATGCTTCTAATCTTGTTATGTTGATTGATTGTAATATAAATTATTTTTGAATATTCAAAAAATAAAATTTATAATTGACTGAACTGGATGATAACTAAAAGCAAGTTTTTAAGAATCTAGTTTTTATAGCAAGCAATTTAATATTTATATTACAGGATAAACACTTTATCTAGTTGGAATATTTTTGAATTTGAGACCATTTAACACCAGAACAAATGTACTAATTAATCATTTGTTCAACAGACTTGTCTTGAGCACCTAGATATTTTATAATAATGATGTTAGCCAGAGATAATTTTCCAAATGCCAACATCTAGAAATTAACCTGAGAACAATAAACTCATTAGCACAATTGGATTAACTGTAAGAATCTTTATAGAAAAATAATACAATAATCATAGCATTGATGGAAAGAACACCTTTGTTTATTGGAAGTTCCATTTAAATGTCATTAGAAACATTGAGTTGAGAACAGTCTTGGAGAAAAATCATGGGAAAAGCAAGCTTGATTTCAAAATGAAGAGTAGGTTCATGTTTTACAGTGGTTCTTGCACATTTATAAACCATTGTGAAACTTGAAATTTTGACAAACTATTAGTGATAGGTATGTACCTTATAGATTCCAGGGAGGACATACAGAACAGTAATTTATTCTGAGATACTTAGTATGGAAGGAAGTAAAAAATATTAGAGTATATTAATCATTCTAGGTGGTATTCTATACATATTTCTAAAGGACTTTAAATTTGCCATTTATTCCTCACTAAATGCTTTTCCACATGGAGTTAAGAGGAAATAATATGCTTTTTTTTAACTGTATTTCCTACCTTTACAGATATTAGCACTACTTCTTTTGACTAGGACCCACACAAACTGACAAATTTCTTCTTATTGTAAGTAAAGTGAGAAATATTTGCATTTCTCTCCTCTTGGAATCTACAGTATGTCTTTGATGCTTAATGGCACTATGTTGGTTTGCATAAAGCCTGATAGGAAGTCTTTCCTTTCTAACCTTCATACAGACAGGAAATCTCAAAGTCAGCTATGGAACCCTAATGTCCTCTTAAAAGGGAATGCGGTGAACTTGAAAGGTTCAGTAATATTAGTTACCCCTACTAGTACTCTACAAACCATAGGGAGACCTTAGAGTCAAGAAGCCCAAGCAAAAACTACCCCAGACCCTAACAATTTGCAGCCAAAATGGCAAAAATATTAAGCATCACAAACCCTTGAACAATGAATGAATGGCTTTCCAGGAAGAAGAGATACATAACTGTAAAGGCCAGACATAGCTTGTTTAAGTAAAACAGAAAATGAGAGTAAGTAATAATGTGTTGTAAGAAACTCAGATTTAAGTATCAACTATGTAATTAATTATAATTCATTCATTATAAGAAGTCAATTCAATGTAGATAATTGGTAATATTGTATCCTTTAGAATATTTTAATAATATTTTTATTTAAACACTTTGGTTACAAACATGATTGTGGTTGAGTTTTAGTCATATAGGACACCCCCCATCACCAGTGCAATATTCCCACCACCAATGTCCCAAATATCCCTCCTCCACACCCCGCCCCCGCCTGTACTCTAGACAGGATTTCTAGTTCCCTCATACATTCTCATTGTAGTTATTCACAATGTAGTTATTTCTCTAACTAAACTTATCACTCTTTGTGGTGAGGTTCATGAAGTGTGACAGTGGGGAAACAACGCAGGCCAGTACTAGGCATACAGAATGAAGATGGCAACTTGACCGAAAACGACCAACCAACTAGTCAGTCTCTCAGATATGGATTTTAGAGAAGAAATATGAGGGTGCTCACAGAACTCAAAGATAGCATGGACTGAGTTGAACAGAACACTAATAAGAACCAAGAAAATACAATACAAAAAAATCCCTTTCTCACACCTATATTCATTGCAGCATTGTTTACAATAGCCAGATTCTGGAAACAGCCTAGATGCCCCTCAATCGATGAATGGTTAAAGAAACTGTGGTACATATACACAATGGAATATTATGCAGCTGTCAGGAGAGATGAAGTCATGAAATTTTCCTATACATGGATGTATATGGAATATCTTATGCTCAGTAAAATAAGTCAGAGAGAGAGAGATAAACACAGAATGGTCTCACTCATCTATAGGTTTTAAGAAAAATGAAAAACATTTGTGTAATAATTCTCAGAGACAAAATAGAGGAAGACTGGAGGGTCCAGCTCCTGACATGAAGCTCACCACAGGCATCATTTAGTACAGTCACAGAAATAATTACACTGAGAACTATCATAACAAAATGTGACTGAATGAGGGAAGTAGAAAGCCTGTCTAGAGTTCAGGTTGTGTGGGGTGGGAAGGAAGGACATGTGGAATATTGGTCATGGGAATGTTGCACTGGTGAAGGATATATATATATATATATATATATATATATATAAATAAAAAAGAAAAGAAAAGATAAGGCCTCCCGATTCTTACCACAGGTTGTGTTCTTTACACTGACTGTATAGAAAGAGGAGGTACAGTAAATGCACCCCATATACACCTCAACCCAGGCCCTTTGCCTGGTCTGTATTGTGAATTGGGGGACAAAAAAAAAAGAACCAAGAAATAATGAAGACAGAAATCATAAAACTCCAAAATGAAATAACAGGTCAAATAACAGGTCTGAAAAATTCAGTAGATGAATTGAATGACAAAATGGATAACCTTTAAGACTATTTAACCAGAAAGAAGTAATGCTAGTAGAGATCACCTAGTGACTTACAGCCCAGGGAAGGAACCTGCTGCCTTCTCTCTCTCCATCTCTACCATTTGGGAGATCTAGAACTGATAAAGTTTCTCATGAACCCCTGCTCATCACAGACCTCTAGGCCTACCAGCCTCATCAGGCAGTTGTCAAGCTGCAACTGCCACTCACCTGGTCTGCCTGATGTGGGAGTTGATCCTTATCACCTGATCTCTCATGAATCAGGCTGGAGAGAGGAATTGCTCTCTGCAGGAAAGTAGAGTCAAGCCCAGATCATATCTAAACCTTTCAGGTTCATCGCCTTCCCTCAGGAAAAAAATTTCAGGGGTGGTGAGCAGTGAGGTAAAAACAGGTTTTATTCAAAGGTATTGAGGGAGGGGAGGAAGAGAATAAGAAAGGGAGAAATTAACCCAGTTAAGGGAGAATGTGGGTTTTTCCAAAGGTGGAACACAACCAAGCACGAAAATAGAAAACTATGCATCTCAAAAGAGGAGACATTGATTGACATTGATTGGAAACCATGTGCATAGGTCCAAGAAACATATGTGAACTCCTCCTTTTTTCCAAGTTGGTTGATATATTGTTTCTGCCAATCTGTCCCACATGGGGCTTTCTATTAAGAGTTCTGTTATGACTGCCAGGGGGAAGAGTTGAAATCTGTTGATCTTCTTTGACCTTCTTTGATCTTTCTTGGTGTTTGTTCTTGTTGGAACTTCTATTTTCAGACCCTTATTCCAGTATCCCTAAGGTGTGTCCTGCTAGCCTTAGGACCAGTAATAAGACTAACTTCTTCAAATTCCATCTCTTAGTTTTATTATGTCTCAAGAACTTTTATTACGTCCCAAGAACTTATTGACATGGAAGGAAGGGGGCTTGACATGGAAGGGAGAGGGGTTTTCCATATTTATCTGCATGCTTCACTACCATTTACACCACAACTACAGGGATGTTTTCAGTTTTTATCTTCTTTTAAATTTTTAGTCCACAATTTGTCTAGAAAAAGAGCTGATATGCTGTTGATTGTGCTTGTAGAGGTTAAGAAGGTGATGGGAATGAGTTTTGTAGATGTGAAAGTGTCATATTCCTTCTCATAGTTACAATAATTGAGACAATGGTCTTCAATCACAAGGAACTTTCTCCTTACTGTCAGTACTTGATGACAGCAGCCTCACTGCAAAAAAAGAAATAAGATCAATTGATCATGCCAAAACAATATTACTCCTCCCTTTCACCAGAACTAAGGAATAAATCTCTCATTTTGCTAATTCTACCCAAAATCTTTAACCTCTCCAAACAGTTTTCTGACAGATATTGTCTCTATGTCTTCGTTCCTGTTGTTAGTTCATTCCCTCTTGTTTAATTTTTTTCTCCCTTCCCAATCCCTCTCTATTTGTTTCTCTGGCATCTTCTTCATCTAACCAACATATTTTAGCTTTTCAAGACCATTTTGTATTTAATTTAATATTTATTCCATGAGTTCATTGGAATTTTGCAAAGAGTAGGAAAAATATGTGTTTAGTCAGCTATCAAGAAGAAGAAAATTATTCTGTCATATAGTTTATAACACAGATTCTTTAAAACCTAAAGAAATTGTACTTATATATTAAGCTTATTCCACCATCACCAAAGAAAAGTAAAATTGCTTTGACTATTAGAAGAATAGGGAACTTGCTTTTTTAAACTTATTTGATATTTCAGAACTGCACTAGTCCCTCAGGAGTAAACCCTGAAATATCTTTGTGTCCCTTTATCTTAGAGAGTCTATCTACTAAAATGCTATGTCTCCCCACCTGCTGTCCTAGTGAGCTACTTTAAGGATAGCTATTCTGACATGACTTATAAGTAATTTTATCACTTTGCAAAGGGAGGGTTTCCATAGTAGTCTATGAGAAGTATAAGATCATTTCAATTTGTGTGGCTATGTAACTGTGTTTAACTATCACTTTTTCTTGTCTAAGTCCAAAGGGATAAAATAAAGAGTATTCAAAGATTCTACTTACAGATTTTTCAGTAAATGCTTCCTGAAGTTGAGGAGCCTGTTTTGTTTGGATCAAAACTTAAAACCAAACAGAATAAAAATAAAACAAAATAAAAAAATAAGCACACAACCTATTGGAGATGAATTAAAGTGACTTGGAGTAAAAGAGGAGCGAACTGCATTTAAGAGAATACCTTTTCCAGACTGCAGGTTATGAGTTAACTGCTTCCAAGTGACCAGATAAGGGATAGATGGCATAAATCCTACCAGTCACTAAGATATAGAAGGAAGAATCACAGTGGTATCATATAAATAGAAAGTGGAGACATTCTTCTGCTCTCACTTCAAAATCTATACCATAACTTGGGTTAATCACAAATATACTCAATACCCTAAAGAACAATGAACATGAGATCTCTCAGATATATTGGAGATAGTGTTCTAACTTTACCAATAAAGAAACCCCACCATGGAGTTTTAAATACAATAGGGAAGATGTTCCTAAGGAAAGAATTTGCTCTTAGGATTTTGGGAGTGAAGGGAGAGCATATTATGCAAAATACCCTAGACTCTAAATTTACAATCATAACTAACTCTCTCTCTATCTATCTATCTATCTATAATTTATCTATCTATTATATATATGTATTTAAAATAGTGGAAGGAAAAGTTGGAAACTAACTATGAAGAACAGAGTTACCAGAAAGCATTACTTTCGAGTATGGACTTTTCATAATCTTGTTGTTGGATGTCATATTAGACTACTAGTTGTCATAGTACACGAAACAAAGTCACTATTTGAAATCTATGTTTCTGAGCTCTTCAATTATCTTCTAGGCCTGCCTAAACATGAATTGATTTCACTAGTCTCTTGATGGCAACAAGAATAATAATTAAAAAAATGAGCACCTCACAATGGTGAAGACAAAAGCCTACAAAGAATACTTATTCATACCTAAGTTTCTTAAACTCCTCATGTTGCTAGGAAGAGTTCAGAGCAGCAACCTAGATGATTCTCATTGAAATTAGGAAATAAATAAATGAAAACTTCAGCTAGAACAGAGAATATGTAAGAAAAGTCCAAGAAAATTTAATAAGAAGAAATATTTAGCTAAAGAATTTGGCATTGAACTAAAAATAAATTAAAGTGGCTTATAAACAGAGTAACAGAAATCAAATATCAAATCAGTGAACTATGAGACTATTTTAGAGAAAAATACCTAAAAGTACAGAAAAGAGAATTGAAAAATTGAAAATAAGAGATTTATGGGATATATAAAAAGGAGCAATATTCATGTCATAGCTTCTCTAGAGAGGAGAGAGTGGGGGCAGCATTTTTTATATATTCTTTTTATTTTAATCATATTGGCTTACATATTTTTGACAATCATCTTTTAGGTACAGATTAACATAAAATCAGGGGAGTTCCCATCACCAAATTGTCCTCCCTCTACCTCCGTTCCCGTCCTACTTCCCATATTCTCTTCTAAAGAAATAGCTGGGAACTTCACTCAAATGATATAGATAAATGTTCAGATTAAGAAATTTTGAGGAGTCCTTAAAAATAAAATAAATTCATAAAGAGATCCAACCCAAGGTATATTGTAACTAAAATGGAAAAAGTTAAACAGATAGAAATGAAAAAACAGCAAGATAATAATTGGGGATATGAATGAAAAGATTAGAATATGCTTTCAATGTGTTTGCTCCTGTGTTTGGCCTTCCACACCATTTGGATATAAGTTCTGCTAGCATAGCTGACCAGAGTACTGTAATGCTGTTCCTGTTGACTTTTAGCACTATTCACCAACCCAAACAACATTGCACCATCAAGCTTATATAAACTGTGAAGAATAGTTTGAGAGTACACTCAGAATTTTAAGAGTTCTGCCCAAGACCCTCCCCAAAGAAAATCAACAAGAGAAAAAGTGATAAGTCACATATAAAAACACCTTTTAGTAAGACTTAGATTTTTTCAACTGAATTCAATGAGCTACAAGTGTTGTATAAAAATACAGCTTCAAATAGAGAAAACCTATCCAACAAGGTTATCAGTTAGATTCAGTCAGAGAAATGCCTTTTAGCTATTTAATAGCACTATCACTAAAGGAAATTATGACCACTAACCTGCAAAAGGTAGAAATCAATGTTAGGGGAAAAATAAAGAAATCCAAAGAAACAATGGCAAACTGCAAAATCACCCAGATTCCAAGTAATGACATGGCAATAAATTATTGTATATAAATAATTTCACTAAATGCTAGTGAACAAAATTCAACAATCAAAAACTACAGAGTGACCATATTAATTAAAAAATAAAAAGTAGGGCCAGAATAATAGCACAGCAGTAAGGCATTTGCCTTTCATGCAACCAACACAGGAGAGATCCCAATTCATATCCCGGAATCCCGTATGGTCCCCCAAGCCTGCCAGGAGTGACTTCTGAGCGCAGAGCCAGGAGTAACCCCTGAGCACTGCTGAGTGTGATTACCCCCCCTCCCCCAAATAGACACTAAACTGCTGCTCTTTATAGGAAATATTGATGGTTTTTTAAGGAAAAAATATAGTTCAAAGTACAAGATTAAAATGCAGTTATCCAGGGAAAAGGCAGAAAAATTTAAATTTATATTTGACAACACAGTAATAAGAGATATGGAAGCCTCTAATTGTCAATTACTGTTTCAATAGGACATACCACTTGCATATTTATCAAAGATGCACTAAATTAAAAAGCAACTTAAAACAGGTTTGAAGAGAGATATTGACATCAATAAGGTAATAGGTGGCATTTTTTTTACATTAGACTTAATTTTATGACAGATGAAATGGACAGAAAATCAATAATAAAATAATAGCCTTAAAATGATAAACTAGAACAGTTGGGTTTACCATGTTTCTCTAGTGCACAAGAAACAACTTCAATAACAAATTACATAATTAGTACAAATATAGCTATTAAAAAGTAATTAAAAGTATCCTTCAAAATAAATGTGTTTGTTCAAATGATTTTACTATATGGTTTTATGAAACCTTTAAAGATAACTTATTACCTGTCATACTAGGGACCTTCTAAAGAGAGAGAAGAAATTGGAACTCTTTAATTTTCTATTAAACCATTTCCCTGAAATATAAAGTAAAGTAAAAATAATCATCTAATAAGGAAAATTAAGGCTGTGCATCTCAATAAAATGTAAGCAAACTAAAATCAAATATATGTTGAATTATTTATCATTAATCTAAGTAAGATTTTTTTCTAGAATTCAAGGACGGTTTAACATATACAAATAAGTGAATATATCACATCAGTAAAAGGAAAAATAAACATTCTAAGATTATTTAAATAAATGCAGAAAAGTCTTTTGAAAAGACAATGCATCACTATAATACAGCCCAACAAACTAAAGATAGGAAGAATATACTTCAGCATAGTCAAACCCATAATAATATAGTAAATCTATCTTTAACATTACACACAATAATAAAAAAATAAAGGCTTACCTCTAGTATCAGGCCCACGAATAGGATATCATATTAGCAACTATTATTTATCATGTTGCTAATAATTATACATCTCTTTTTTTTTCCTTTTTTTTTGGGGGGGTGTCACACCCGGCAGTGCTCAGGGGTTACTCCTGGCTCCATGCTCAGAAATTGCTCCTGGCAGGCACGGGGGACCATATGGGGCACCGGGATTCGAACCGATGACCTTTGCATGAAAGGCAAACGCCTTACCTCCATGCTATCTCCCAGGCCCCTATCCATCTCAATAATTTATGCCATATTACAAAGAAGTATTCTCAGACTTATCCATTAGTTTCTATTTTGGGTTTTTTTACATAACCAAATTTTATCTGTTCTCACTATCAATATGTTTTTATTATTTATTTATTTACTTTTTAAAAAAAAAACCTTCACCAGTGCAACATTCCCATCACCAATGTCCTGAGTGTCCCTTCTCCCCACCCTACCCTGGTCTGTGCTCTAGACAGGCTTTCTACTTCCCTCATTCATTCACATTTTGTTATGATGGTTCTCAGTGTAATTATTTTTCTAACTGCACTCATCACTCTTTGTGGTGAACTTCATGTAGTGAGCTGCAACTTCTAGTCCTCTTCTCTTTTGTCTCTGAGAATTATTGCAAGAATGTCTTTTACTTTTCTTAAAACTCACAGATGAGTGAGACTCTTCTGCATCTATCTCTCTCCCTCTGACTTATTTCACTCAGCATAATTGATTCCATGTACATCCATGTATAGGAATATTTCATGACTTCATCTTTTCTGATGGCTACATAATATTCCATTGTATATATGTACCACAGTTTCTTTAGCCATTCATCTATTGAGGGGCATCTAGGTTGTTTCTGGAGTCTGGCCATTGTAAACAGTGCTGCAATGAATATGGGTGTGAAAAGAGGATTTTTGTATTGTCAATATGTTTTCTTTCTTTGTATTAGTGGATTATACTCTATCTCAGTCACTCTTAATTTTATCAACTAGTGTCATTAAAATGTCAATACATGGGGCCGGTGAGGTGGCGCTAGAGGTAAGGTGTCTGCCTTGCAAACGCTAGCCAAGGAAAGACTGCGATTCTATCCCCCCGGCATCCCGTATGGTCCCTCCAAGCCAGGGACATTTTCTGAGCTCTTAGCAAAGAGTAACCCCTGAGCATCAAACCGGTGTAGCCCCCCAAAAAATGTCAATACATGTAACATTTTGATCTGTCAGAATCATCATAATAGCAATACACATCACATCCAAAAAACAGTCATATTATGTCTTCAGGTATAGGTAATGGGAAATATGATTTGTAAACTAAAGGAATAACACCACCTATTTCTACTCTTTCGTGCAATGCATGTTAAAGAACTTTAACAATATTCCAGGGTCTGAGGCAAACCAACAAAAACTACAGAGTTGATGCTAGAGCAAGATTTTCTTTGCTGTAACATCTTCCTTTATAGCATCTTCAACACTGGAGATGCTTCAGAATATCTGATGGGGGAGTATATTTCTAGGCAAGGAAACAGAAGGATGGCATGCATATCTTCTTTTCCTATAGGCTTCTTTAGTTTTGATTTGATTTGGTTTGGTTTTTGGGCCTCATATGATGATGCTCAGGAGTTTCTGGCTATGTGCTCAGAAATTGCTCTTTTTTTGGGGGACCATATGGGATGCTGGGAATTAAACCATGGTTCATCCTAGGTTAGCACGTGCAAGGCAAATACTCTACTGCTTTTGCCATCACTCCGACCCCTCCTATAGGTTTCTGACCAGAAAAAAAAAAACTTCCTGAAGAAATGGAAGCTCAAAATCCAAATGCAGTGCAGAACTTGGAATATTATAAATTATCTTATAATTGCATTTAAATGATTAAATGCATTCAAATGATATTTTAAATGATTCAATGATTCAAATTGCAGAAATACTGCAATTATCAAATATATTCAGAAATTCTTTGCTTCAACTTTCTTAGTCAGTGATATTTCATTTTTTTTATTTTTATTATGATTGAAGGTCATTACACAGGATTATTTATGGTACATAGTGACAATGAATAAAGGGCATTCCCACCACCAGTGTTGTCTTCCCTCCACTCCCATTTCCAGCATGTCTCCCATATCTCCCACCTTTACCCACCCTCCCCCCCAGAATACTAGTGTAACTGATCTCCACTTTACAGCTTGCTGTAGGTTGGGTATCTACCCTGTTTGGTGTTCCAGTCTGATCATTTTCCATTTACAGTACGTGTTCATATGACTGGTCCTGGTAACATCCTTTTCTCCCCTCAATTTATGAGGCTGAATGATTCAAGTTATGCTAGTCTGTTTGCGATAAAAAGGTTAAGGATAAGAGAAGAAAAAATTTGATATCAACTACTAAAAGAAAATGAAATTAAAAAAGCATTGAATAATATCCACAAGAGTGAAAAAAAAAGTAGAAAAAAGAGAGAAGGAAAATAGTATCAAAAACGGAAAAAATTAAAACAAAACCAGAAAAAGGAGTGGTAGGGTTTGGTGTTACCCCACTTTTTTTTTTTTTTTTTTGTATAGGCATAGTAAGTATTGGGGAAGTAAGGAAATTTCCAT